>APFE031585008.1:37502-85639 GCA_000404065.3 Pinus taeda | reverse complement strand
CGGCAACTCGTAGGCCTCATATATCCGTGGCACACAAGCCTCAAAAATGTAAATGATGGACCTAGGAACTAATCATCATGGTGATCGTGGTAACATGAAACTGCTCGTGCAACACGAGTCAACAATCAGTGGACCTGACCCAATACTCCCACCGTATGCCTTTGGTACTAGCGTGGGATGTCTCCTGAGCATACTCTGGGATACCACAAGTCAACCCCTCAAGGTTCCTCACGATCTCCTCCTCGTGGTCACTCCCCTCCTGATAAGGAGCGACATCAAAATAGCGAGTGACACACCTAGCTATCAAGGACATCCCGACGGGACGCTCTAGTCCAACATTTGCATTGATAAAACAAAATGTTATAAACACATATATATAAAAAACAATTAAAAAACTAAAAAATGATTTTTTTACCTTCATCGTCGAATTCCTCCCCATCTAGTAGCGGGATGTCTGGATCTCCACAGAAGTCGGTACCGCTGTATGGCCAATCCTCCACTATGATTAGCTATAGTCGTAGCCATGAAAAGAATGTAGGCCTATAGGACATGCTGGGCCTCAGTGATCCTAGGCATCAAATGACTCCAGCGGACCATCCGTGGGTCTCGTGGCATCAACGGATCTATCTCAATCAGCTGGTACTAGAACAACGGAACCTGCTCTAAGAAGAAGGTCATTAGTACAGATCTGAAACAAAATTTCTTTAGATTCCCCGCCTTAGCTTTTTTCAACTGGCATTTCATGTTGATCTTCATGGCTTCCACCCAATTGAAGATTGTCGGTGTTGTACAGTCGATAGCATATAAAAATTTCGACTTGTTAATCTCATACTATGATTGGGACCCAGCCACTCTATTGGTAGTCAATAATAGCACTCTCACTGTTAGATCTCACATAGTGGCAATCTCAATCTTGCCGCTCTTGGATTTGAAGGCTTCTGGGAAATGTTCAGCAAGTAGCATGGATATGCTTGCCCCAATCAGTCGTGATCCATATAAGATGATTGGTTCCCCTCTCCGGGACTGTCCTATGATGAAGTAGATGTCTGAAGTTTCTAACTCCATCTCCTGGTAAAAAATGATATATATTTCCCGATTTATTTCCCAGAGACTAATCAGGTATCGAAGTAGCTCAGGTTGAGCCCACATCCCTCATGTGAGAAAGAACTTGAGGAGCCCACAGTTCCTTGGCATCCAAGTAGTTTGGATCATTCATTGCCTGGGTGTCCACATCTTCGTGCTCACATTCTTTCCAGTCTACCATTTTCGATGATTCTTACCTGCAAAAACCATGTATTCAAGTCAAATCATTTTTGGCAAGTAAAATTTGGATTCAAACGGTGGATTTGAGAGAAAAATGGTTTTTTCTTTGTTCATGGCATCGACACGCTTATTTTGAAAAAAGTTGCACTGACGATGTGGTTGGGAATTTTAACAACCATCAGCTGGTGTGATTCTGTGCCCAAAAATCACGTCGACCAAGGGAGAATTTTTTTTGCTAAAACCTCCCTCATAAATCCAAAAAATGGATAAAAGCATAAATAAATAGTATGGAAATGGAGCTTAGGGACTTGGCTCTTACCTGCAACTAGCGGCTCAGCGAATGACCTCTTGGATCTCCCACAATCTGCTCCGGAAAAATTAGGGCAAAAGTGGGTAAAACTTTTTTCACAACAAGATAAAATGGTAAATGGTAAATAATATTTACTTTTCCCTCCTTTTATTCAGTTTTTCATGAAAATTTAGGGTTTTTGAGTATTTTTTACCTATTTTACCTCAAGAATTAGATAATGCACTTTACCTTTTTTGCGTAGCAACAGGCGATGGATGTTCGAAGATAGTGCCCAGTCACGTTTCAGCTATTTTCTCGACTCGTAAAACTCAAATGAAAATATTTCCAAGTATTTTTCCCTTTTGACTCGTAAAAGCGAATAAAATGGGGGGTCCACTTTCAAGCTCTTTTCCGACCCTTTAAACATGAACAGATAGTTGAGCTCTTGTCGTTTCAAACTCGTTAACAGATGCGAAATTTCATATGCCTAGTATACGTTTACCCCTTTTTCAGGCTGGGATGCACTCTTTTCGAAAAAGGTACTCCTTGACTAAAGTGGTCAAGCGGTTCTCTCCAGTATCATATTCTACCTTTTCGGGCTCAAGAGACACAAATGTACGAAAAGGGACCATGTGGAGTTTTCTTTTCTGTGACTTTTTCGAACTATTTAAACATGAAAAAGATATTGAGTTTCACATTTGTCGGACTCGTTAAAATATTAAACGACATCAGATTCATCACCATGACGAACATGAACTTCTCCTTCCTAGGGCTATTAAACTTACTACGTTAGATTCATCCAAAGGATGAACTTATAGTGCATGCATATGTTATCCCCTTCAAGCTTGTGATTAAAAAATAATTTAGGTACCTACCAGAAATGGTGGGGGAAAATTTGGAAATCCAATCAGTTGTGTCGGCAACTCACTCTTGAACATGACACTTTCTACTTCGTGTCTGGTTGAGATATCCTCCTTTTTTTCGTTCATTGTCCTAGGTTGGGCCATTTATTTTTTCCTTCCATTTGATCTTTGCCATGTCATCATGACCACCAATCCTATGGATCCACAAGCTGCCAAACTTCTAGTCGTGTCGCTGATATGTTCAAAAGTTGTCCTTCTGCAGTTACACTTACCCCTCATTCTCTATATCATCCAAAAATCATTTTATATCCCTTTATCTCATGTCAATGATGTGGGACACATTATGGCTCTCCTTCAACATAGTCACTTCCTATCAACTTAAACTCATTATCCAAGAGGTTGACTGAGAGACTCCCTTCCAGTACCTTAGAGCTTGCATTCCCTAATGGAAAGTTCTTGGCACTCAATGACAAGTTCACATCATTGGCTTTCGATAGGGTGATTTCATGGGTGGTTTCTCTTACGCTTGTTAATAGTTCACATCATTGGCTAGTAATCAAGCGATTTTTCTAGCATGTTCGACATCAACACATCTATTCGCATGTTAGAATATATACTTTGGTCGGGTCATGTTGGAGCACGAGACCCTGGGCTCAAATTACAAAACTCTAGGTTGTAAGGCAATGTGACATGATCATGTTGATATACATGTCTCTTTTAGATGGGTGGTTGTGATCCTTCTCATTATTGGATGGCTGCGACCTTACCTTGGTTTCGATATGATCCTCTTTATCGAATGGTTGCACCCATGCCTGGATCCATTTGCATGATCTTTCTCTAGATGGCTGCATCCATACCATGATTCATGTATCATTTGATAGAATTTTTTCAGTGATTTATATGTATTTGTACTTGCTTGTAGGTTTTCCGAAGACAGACTCCAGTTCTCCACACTGATTCATAAGGCATTTCACCCCTTACTCTAGTTCAACCTTCACACTTTAGGGGGCATCTATTACACAAAAATTCTTCACTGTCCCTATAATCCACATTCCTTGATCCTATAGGACCTCTACAATGAACCCTACATGTTTTCCCTTCATGAAGAAGCTCCCATTGTGTCCCTCTTCATGAGCAGAACAATTCCATTTTGCATCATTTCCCAAAAGCCTTTTGTTTTTCCCAGTTTACAAGACTGGCACTAATGACCAATATCCTCCTCGTGCCAATATGTAGGTATTAAAATTGTCCCTAGCGCCGACCGGAGCAACTAAGCCTTGTTCCATTCGCACCGATCCTCTTTTGGAAAGTTTTTAAATAAGGAGCTGAAGCTTCTAACTGTAGAAGCTTTGTAATGGAATTCTGGTAAATGGTTGGGCCGGATGGAGTTGAGGATGTAAATTTGGGCTCCTTTCCCCTATTAGGATGGAAATACCTCAAGAGATAAGACCTTATCCTATGAAAAGAGGAACCATCTCCCATCCATTCATGCTATATAAACCTCCATTTTTTCCCAAGCACGAGCTAGTGTTAAGTGTTGGTGTGCTAGTGCTAATTAAGTTTGGAGTAATCAACAAGTTATTCATAGTTGTAGCTCTCTTGTTGTGTGTGAGGGAGAAGTGTGAGAGGGAAGAGCCTTAAAACTACCATTGTTGGGGCCATCATACAAAGCTAATGGAAGTATGTGGGAATCTGGATTTGTCAGAGGAGAACAACAACGTCAAGGCAATGATTTTAATCTCTTCTTGATTTAATATATATGCAACTATCAATTGATTTCTTACAGAATGTGTCATCTCACATGTTTATGGCTTAATGATTCTTGAATTGTTAAGTAGGTTGAATTACAATTTTTCTGTTATCACGGTTGTTGTTTATTGTTGTTTACTTATTTCAGGTGTTCAAAGAAGGAAACGGGATATAGCTGGAGTGAGCAAGCAAGGTCATCGCCAAACGAGATAAGCGTACTAAGAGGTAGGCCCTCTTAATTGGTTCTAACCTAAGGAAATCTTCCATATAATGTCTTGTTTGTGGCTAGACCCACTATGGGGCTAAAGGAATTGTTTGTGTTCGCACTTAGAATTTTAGTTCACCACACCCACTCATTGGGCTAAAGGGATCATCTTTATCTAGAGAGAGGATTTACCTAGACAACAAAATGGTGACTCTGTTGGGGAAGCTATAACCCTTTCCATCCATTCCTTCAATAAGATCCTATGACTAGTTAGAAAAACCATGAATTTCCCATCTTGCCTGCATCAGTCCAGGTTTATACCATCATTGATTACTACCTTAGAGTGCTAAGTCTGGATTGTTTCATGGAATATTTTTTGTTTTTTCGATATTCCTCGCCCATCACAGGTTTAGCTCTCACAGTCACGATGGAATCACAAGTTTTTATCTATACAGTTGCGATGGAAAAAAATTCTTCATTATTTGGTCGCATTGAAATCATCACTACTTTTGCTATACAAAGTAGTGATGATGACCCCGACCATCGCAGGTTTGGCTACGAAAAGTAGCGATGATAACCCAATCATCACGAGTTTGGGTATATAGAGTAGTGATGATCCTTGAATATGTGAATTTTTAAGGTTTCTTCCTTAGAATCTAGTGCGTCTTGGTCCTTAAGGTATTTTCCTATCCTATATGCTTGGATTTGCCAGTTTTTTATTGATTGTCTTGATTAATTTGCAAATTTTGTTTCATCGGATTTAAAGTAAAATTTGATTGAGTTCTAGGGTTTTTAGTCAATTAGTCATCACTTGTTGTTTGTTGGTGGTTGTTGAGATTATTTATTTATTTATTTATTTTATTTTACTTTTATTTTATTTATTTATTTATTTTTTATTTTTATTTTTATTTATATTTATTTATTTATATTATTTTTTATTATTTATTTATTTTATTTATTTATTTATTTATTTATTTATTTATTTTTATTTTTATTTTTATTTATTTATTTATTTTTTTTTTTTATTATTATTTATTTATTTTTTTTTTTATTTATTATTTATTTTTTTTTTATTTTATTTATTTATTTTTTTTTTTTTTTCTGATTGATTGTGTGTTATTTTCTATGGAAATCATTGTTTTCAATTGTTTTATCTTATCTTTTGAAATTTACTTTTCATGAAAATGCATTATATTAGTTTCATTGAAAAGTTATTTTTTGAGATTGATCATTGAGAATAGATCGCATTTTTCAATGATTAAAAGCTAAAAATTGTATTAAGTTCATCAAATCATTCAAAATGAAAAGAAAAGAACAATTCATATAAATGCATCTTAGTAAAGTCCAAATCATTTTTCTTTTGAAAAAGTTGCATTTAGGATAGTGAAAAGTCAAAATCATTTTTACTTTTGGAATTGCGTTTGGAAGACGAAAATGAAAGTTAGTGGAAGGATTTTTTGCATGATGTGTTTTGTTTGATGCATTATTGATTGAAATTTCTTCCCTTGATTAGTCTCACTTTCATTAAAATGAAAAGTTTTCCTTTTTTCATATAGTTGCATCATAGGTGTTCAGGTGACATTGTTTTGAGGCTTAAAACCAAAACTTAATTGAAGATAAACATTAAAATTTACCTCAATTAACCTAAAGAGCATTTGGAACTTAACGCAAATATCTAGAGGTCTAGGCTAGAGATGTGTTTCGATGTCTTTGAACATACCAGTTGTCGTTAACTGCCTGCAGTGTATCCCAAAGGTGAAATCTCATCCCAGTATGGTAATATATAGAAGTTTATCCAGTACTTTAAGGTATATCAGAGGAACTTTAGTATGATAAGTATATAGGGATGTTCTCATCAAACGGTTTTTCATTAGACAACATTAACATGGACTTGTGCTCCCCATACCGTCGCATATATATATTGGGATACCCCATTAGGTTGTTATCCTTTAGCCACAAGTAACCAAGTCAGACGCCTTGTAAACTTGATACAACGAACACAACATTCGGGGAGATTGGTCATCATATGTTAAGTCCTTGGTTTCAGTTGGGGTTTATATTGTGCTTCATGAATACTTGTTAAACCCTCTTGCCTAGTCTACCCCTCTTTTATTTTGTTTTGTTAAATTCTAAAATCAATTAACTGACCACGGAAAAATATTCCTTAGTAGATCTTAGTTGATACCAATGGCAACATTGCGTGAGTCTACTAATCAAGGAAACCCCTCTAATGGGAATCCTAGTTCTTTTCCTTCTTTTGGAAAGGTTGGTGCTCCTTACATGGCAACGTTTTCCCTTCTGGGGTTGACCATTAGTCTGCCAATTTGGTTATTTTCTACCTCGGTGGTTCCCATTGTCCCAACTGATTTTCAACCAAGTTCTCCTCCACCTAAACAACATCAACCTCGTGCTGATTCTAGAGTTGACCCCTCACCTTCTTCACCTGTTTCTTCACCCTGTTCTTCCTCTTCACCTAATGAAAGTTTGGATTCTAGTAAGCATGAAGCTAAGAAGAAGAAGAAGAAAAATAAGCAAGGGGACAACCAAACAACTATTGTTACCAATGCAACTAAAGAAGAAAAATCTTCCAACCAACCCCAAAAAGTAAAATTCCCTTACATTTTATGTAAGGTGACCAGCTTCTTTGGAATTGTCCTGGTATTCCCAAGGTATTAGAAGTATGGTCCGCATGTTCATATCAACCTTTGTCATCAACCTCTGGTGATCATGCTGGTGATAAACCTTTAACTAGTGACCGTAAAGCTCATGGGAAAAAGGGAATAGGAAAATTTCCCTATAAGTTGCATGAAGGTAATCTTCCCATCCACCTTTGTCCTCTTATGGATGAAGCTTCCAAAGAGTTAGAAAACCTTATAGATTCCCAACCTTGTCTTCTGGTTGGTTATCAAAAGCTTTCCTCTTATCCTCTGCTAGTTGACCCAATGATTGATCAAAATTAATCTTTGGTCAACCCCACTCTCTTTGAAAGTGAGTCTCATGAGTCTGTTCTCGACCAACCATTGGTTGAGAAAATGGTAGAACTGAATTCACCTTTAGTTAAACATACCTTTCCTATAAAGAGTGAACCTCATACTGCTTAGGTTGTTCTAGTTTCTTATGTTTTGAATGAACTGGAGGAAAATCCTCCCATTCCCAAGGTGCATGAGAGTAGTTCTCTTGTTCCCATAGAGAAAGATGATAGCTCTCACATTCCTATGACACTCCCTCTGAGTAGTTTAGTCACTTTTTTTTATTGGCATCGACTGGCAGGATATCGCCTTATGTCTTATGTGCCTTTCCATATTATAGTGCAACCTTATCATATGGCCATACCTAGTACAGTCATAGACGAGGGCGCATCTATTATCATCCTATCCTCACCTACTAGAAAAGCTTTAGGTTTTCCTCAACTTGTCCCCATCACCCAGAATATATTAGCTTTTAATAAAGGAACCAGTCAACCGTTAGGGATCCTTCCTAAGTTACCTATTACTTTGGGAGGAAAGACTGTCTATACAAATGTGATGGTTGTCTAAGGCCCCTTATATTTTAATCTACTCCTTGGACGTGACTATGTTTATATCATGAGAGACCTTGTTTCCTCCCTCTTTTGAGTGATGTATTTCCCACATGAAGGAAGAATTGTGATCATTAATCAATTTACATTCATTGGTCCTGAATCAACTCCCACTAAACCATCATCCCTAAATGGTTCTCATATGCAAGCGGTATTACCCCCACCACAAGTTAATTATGTGGCCACCAGTTCCATGCCCACATCTACTGATGATCTAATGGGTGATGTAGTACACCATGTATTGGGGGCATTGGAGCCTGATGTTTCATTTGGATCCTTGAACATGTATCCCTTCCAGAGTGTTTTTCTCCCATCTGATGAGAACCTCTTGAAATCCATGGCCTCTTTTAGGTTGTGATAAAAGGTCATGGAGCAAAGTTCCTTGTCTTTTGTCAAGCTCATTAAAAAATGAAACAAGGACCATGAGGATAGTTCTTTTACTATGTCAACCTCGTTAAAAAATGAAATAGGTCTCCATGAGAATAGTTCCTTTGCTTGTGTCAAGCTTGTTAAAAAATGAAACAACTCCCCTTCCAATTCATGTCTTTGATTAGTTCTCGTAAAATCCCAGTCGAGTCTTTCATTTGATCTCGTAAGTAAACCTTCATTCCATCCACCTATTAGTAACCAATAATATACTTAGGTGAATGAAATGAAGCTTGGGGTCATGTACCTTGAATTGATTCATTGTGATGGGGGCATGCCAACTTATCTCAAGTATTGTTTAACTTTGTTTCAAGCTTGTGTAAAAATAAAGAGGTACTAGCTAGAAATAGCGGGAAAAATGAAAGTGAAACATCTCTTGTATAGGTAGCATGTCTCTCTTGAAAATGACACTCATCTGTATCTCGTGTCGAGTTTGAGATATCCTCGTTCAATCAATTTTCTTTCTGGGTAAGGGTGATCCATTTTTCCTCTCATCTGACTATTCCACTTCTTTGTTACGACCCTTGGTCCTATTTTGAGTCTAATGCTTCCACACTCCATAGCCATGTTGCCAATATGTTCAAGGGAAGTCCTATTTGCAGTCTATTACCTATACATTCTCTGCCTCTTTTCTACAATCTTGGATCCTACTCATTTCATTCCACTTTATTACTCATTTCGTGTTGATGATGTGAGAATCATCATGGCCCTCCTTCGACAGGTCACTTCCTGTCGACTTCAACTCATTATCTAGGAAGATGACTTAGGAACTCCCTTTTAGTACCTTAGAGCTTTCATTCCTTAACGACAAGTTATTCGCATCCGATGGCATGTTTTCACTGTTGACCGTCAATCGGGTGATTCCATGAGTGTTCGACATCAGTTTTATTTTCACATTCATGGATTATATTGTTGTACCTTGAGGACCATTTTCATTATTGGTGGTTTCTCTTGTGCCTGTTAATGGTCCACATCATTGGCTGGTAATCAGGTGGTTTTCTAGCATGTTCAACCTCGATACATTCATTCGAATGTTAGGATTTGTACTTTGATTAAGGTGGGATGGAGCGCACAACCCTAAGTTTTATCTGATATAACTAAAGCTATGTGGTGTTATGTATTGTTCATGATTGTACACATGTTTCTTCTATACGAATGGTTGTGACCATACATGGGAATTTATATTTATGATGGTGATCCTTCTATATCGAATGGCTGTGTCCATGCCTTGTATCTTAGATTTACAGATGATCCTTCTATATTGGATGGCTGCGCCCATACCATGGATCTTTTCACATAGTCCTTTCTATCCAGATGGCTATGTCCGTACTGTGTTTGTTCTCGTCCTTGCAAAAGCTCATAAAGCATCTCATCCATCACTCCCCATTCTTCCTTCATGCTTTAGGGGGCATATCTTACACAGTATTTTTTCACACCTCATGCACTTCCCTGTGACATACCATGAAGTGCCTAAAATATGACCATAATGCAGTATACTAATTCATATATGCAGCTCATATCCTCCCTCAGTCATTGATTGGAAAATTCCTTGAGATTTCCCTAAAGGAAATAACTCTTAAATCCTAATTTAAGAGTCATCGCTCTTATGGGACTGAAAACTGCAATGGTCACCTATTGCATTATACTTGACCCATGATGGCATCACTCTATTTACTTGTATACCTGCGATGATCCTAAAAAGTAAAATTTCCCAAAGAGTATGACAAGTTTCATGATCTAGAAGCTTCTAGAGTGGCGAGGTGAAGGTCGTTTGACGTAGATGAGGTCGAGTTCTCCCAACTTGGCCTCTTTGTCTTATCCTTATGAGTTACCTCCTTGAGATGAGGGCTTATTCCTATCTTTGGAGAGATCCTAACTCCCTTTCCCTACCTATATATTCATCCTCTCCCATTCCCAAATGGTTGGTCTATGTCTATTTTCACCCTCATGCTAAGATTGTGCCTATATGCTACTCATTTGGCTTGGAGAAGGAGTGTTTAGAGAGCTTAGCTCGGACTTGGACATTCATTCAAGGAGAGCCTATCAACATCAAGGGTTGGTTGTATGCTTCCCCTTCTTCACTATTAATATACAACTACTGGTTCATTTTCCATTGATGTGTATGCTAATTATCATCTATCTTAACATTACTTGATCAGTTAAGTATGTTGCTTTTGAATATGCTATTTGTATTTGCATGCCTTGTTTTGTCTTGATCTCTTGTGCAAGTGCATAAATCCTGTAAGCAAGAGGAATGAGCTTGTGACACAAGTGATTCAAGGTCTTCAACAAAGGAGATTGAGATAGCATCAGAACGAGGTAGGCCATCTTCTTCGTTTCTCTTTTCAATTGTAACTTAGGAAAGTGTCCAGTAGATTGTCATGTAGGTTGCTAGTCCCACTCATTGGGCTACAGGGATCATCTCTATTTGTAGAGAGGATTTACCTAAACAAAAGTATGAAATAGAAGCTCAAATATGAAGAGTAGAATACTGGAATTCAATTCACATGACTCCCCTTACAAGCCTGATGTGAAATAAGTGGAATGGGAAAGGTTAGTTGAGTAGAAAGAGGAAGAGTATTCTCTAGATCTAGTAGATACAATCACGATTCTGAGGGAAAATATTCAAAGTTGTAAGGATGATAATAAAAATTTGATTGAGGCACAAGAAATACTTGCAAGGTCCCATGTAAAGAAAGCAGAAGTCAATGTAGTGATTCTTGAGAGCCTTACAAATCTATAGAAGCAAGGACAACAAGGGAAATATCGTGGAGCTAGACATGAGGAGAAGACCAATGGGGCATATGTTAGTAGGCCTTAAATGAGACATATGATGGATAGATATGATACAGCCAGAGGTGGCAGATATTTGGATACACCTGATGTTATAACACTATTTTCCACTCCATTATAGTGAGAGAAACCCAAGTTCAACTTACCTTAGTTGTTGGCTAGATTACATACCCTTTCACCTTTTATTCTACTTATGTGAGATTTACCCCATGATAAAAGGGTGGGATTACATGATTGAGTTATTTATCATAATTAATTTCCCAAAATATTATAATTATGAGATAATATTTATTTCATAATTGAGATAATTGAGAAAAAGCTCATAATTGTGAAAAAGGTTTCTAGAGTTTTTGGTTCTACTCTTTTTTGTTCTTTTCTGTGCATAATTTGATAAAATAACCACAAATATAGATTCCTTTCACAATTTCACCCCCCCGAAAAAAAATAAAAAAATCCACCTGAAATGAAGTTTGTATGAGGAAGATATGGTTGATTGAAAAAACAACCTATTTTCTATCTATTTTTCCCAATTTTCGGGTTTTCTTTCAACTTATTTGCTTTATTTTTTAGGTGTTTTTCTTCAGAACTTGCTGCTATTTGTTGGATCTATTTGTAATTATTGTTTTCAACTGTTAAGCATATCATATATGAGCATACTCTTGTTGGTTTGTGTTGGATCCTTCCTTTGGTGCTACTCTAAGGTTTTCCTTGGAGGTTTGGTGTACTTTGGTTTGGGGTATTTTCCTCATCTTTGGATCCAATTTTTAAGTTCTGTTTAGTTGATCAAGTAACAACAAAGATCTGATTTTTATTTGAAATTATCCTTTGTTTTACTTTTTTTACTTGTTTTTAAGTGATATCTTTCTTCTCTTATTCTTTTCTGTCATAATTGGTGGTATTGTGATTGGTTGTGCAAATTGTTGGGAAAAATACTAAGAGGGGGGTGGGGGGGGAGGCCGAGGGGGTGAATCAATATTCAAACTTTCACAATAATGATTTTCTTTTCAAACTGTATATGCTATTTTAATGAAACCAACCAGCATATGTACACGCCTATAAAGAATGGAACCAACATATAGATAATAAAGTTTGATAAACAACTAATTCATTCTCTTAAATCAGAGTGTGATGCATTTCCTAAGAAGTAAAGAGATGCAGTAAGAACAGAATAAGTCAAAACACATGAACATCGGGATTTTCAGTTGGAAACCCACTGTGGAAAAAAACCGTCGCTGATGTCATCTTAGTCTTTAATCTTCTTATTATAAAAGTGTTTACAAGTTTTGGACTGGTGCAGACTTTTACCAGTACACAGGCATCTACCTGCTGAAGGATACAACCTTCACCCATTTTCTAGCTTCTAATGGAAGGGAGATCCAAGCCCCTAGTTCTTGTACTAGCTGATATATTTACCAGCACATAAACACTAACCTAAAGAAGACTACTACTTTCACTCTTCCTCCAGGGACCACGTTTCATAAATTTTCAGATTAGATACTCCTGGTACACATCAACACAATATGTAGGCCATGTTTCATCAAATTTTCATACTGGACCCATCAGTAAAATTGAAGCTCAAAATATATCACCACTACAATAAAACCATCAAATACAAATGCATCTACTTACAATTAGTCAATTTGAATAGCCAGATCATTGTCACCAGAACACAGAGCTGAATCCAGAACATTGCATCAATAACTAGAACCAATTGCAACCTCAAAAATCATATGTCAGAATGTATACTCTACTTCAATGAAGTCAACCTACATGTATATGTTACTTTCTGCACCCAACCTGTGTATACATATAAAGATACTAAATCATCAAACTTCTGAACCAAAAACTATATTAACTAGAGAAATTCTAAAGATCTATTGTCATCTTACAGAGTTCATAATAGATAGTAGCAAAAATCACCCTTCTTACTCAATCAATCAATCAACCATACTTAATCACCTTATACAATCAGTTTTACTTTAGATCTAATGAAGACATAATTGACAAACAACATCAAAACAACAACACTGATCAAATAGATCAATCATCTCTGAACAACAAGCTTTTCTTCTGTATATGCTACTTGGAAGTGTCAAACCCACATGTATACATGCCTTCACCAAGGCGAACCTATGTATAGATATGAAAATAATGACTTGTGACTTTGCAACTTTTCAAGACTTTAGATATACCTATATCATAGCATTTAAAGGATAAAACATACGTTAGCTTTCAGATCCAGCCCATCCATTATCAGATCATACAATTATAAGTCATTTCAGGTCTCATGATCCTGATCCAACATTGTATCCAAAGGTGCACAAGATCTTTCAGATCTATATCATAACCATAGCCCTTACAAC
This sequence comes from Pinus taeda, assembly GCA_000404065.3. Taxonomy (NCBI): domain Eukaryota; kingdom Viridiplantae; phylum Streptophyta; class Pinopsida; order Pinales; family Pinaceae; genus Pinus; species Pinus taeda. Next base: position 72,111 of record APFE031585008.1, on the reverse strand, counting down.
ATAAAATATACTTTAGATAGAAGTATTCATGAAAAGCCTTTTCACTTGCACACTTAGCCCTTTGATCTTCTCCTCCTTATATTCTTAAAGCCTTTTTCAATACCTCAGACCAAAAAAACACTTAGAATCTATGTTATTCTTAGACGGGATCAACTAATCGTTATTCCACTAAATATTGTGGGCTAATACCATGGTATGGACCCCTGGTATTCATTAACCTTAATTTCCATCCCATATGTGCTTTTCCTTCTGTTAAACTGCATGCATACATATACACTCCTTTTGTTCTATTTACTTGTGTGTATACGCTACTTAGACTAGGTGAAACAACATATACAACTTAATACAACTTAAAACATTATTTTTCTTCAATTTCTTGATTCCTTTGTTCCATCATTATGTTCTTCTGTGCCATTACTCTGTTACTGCTAAATAGATATGTTACAATGTGAGTTTCCCTTTATCAATTTTGAACTAACTTGTATTTGGGTTGTTGCCATCAAGGAAAACACATGTATCATAATGGCAACACAATTGTCCTCTAGAAAAGTTCATTTGAGTATGTTTTTTATTTCTTTATATCACTCTTGTTTGATCTTGTTTAGGCCTTCCTACCTATAGGGTTTGGTTATTACCTTTGTAGAACATTGACCTTAGTTGAGCCATTGTGCTACAACCCTATCTTGTTGACATTTCCTTCCTTTTTCACTTTGGCTTTCTTGTTTGATTTCTTGAGTATTTTGGTTTTTCTTTTTGGCATTGACTTCCTAACTAATATGCTTTTGGAGTGCTTTGCATTCTAGCTTGGAGACTTCTTTGGCCTTTTTTTCATATTTTCTTGTTTCTTTTTTGTTTTCTTATTGGGTCATTTTTTTTTTTTTAATTTGGGGTATTTTCATCTAAGAATTTAGTGAGAGGTGCATTATCATAGGCATTGGTGAGTTGGGAAAAAATCTTACCCTCTTGTAGTTAGAATTCATTGAAGTGAAAAACAAAATTTGCATATAACTGCATCAAGGTTACTAACAAGAGTCATTCTCACCATCTAAGTTTCATGCCACATACCAATTGTGTAAACAACATCCACTTAAAATTAATGCGATAATAAAAACAACTAGACTAGTCTTTTTATTTTTTCAAGTAGTACACCAACACTATCTTAGGGTAGGGTCTTGGAAATAGGCGTGTGAGTCAATTTCTCCAAGATTACAAAACAAACATAGAATATTGTGGTAGGGAGATAAAATGATTTGTAGTAGTGTGGCCTAGGAATCCCTTCTAACAATAGGGTGAAGCACGAGGTCACACTTAGGCTAGGTGAGGTGACATGACCCATTTTGCTTAGTTTTGGGTGGTGTGATATAATGAAATTTTCATGCATATGGATGGTGTTATTAGCATTTGTTGTAGAACTTGGGGACCAATTGGGAATATAATCTCAAGGGTGTGTCAATATTATCTCTCTAAGTTAAGTTTCCTACCCTTGCATTTGGAATTTTCCTGTGATTGTCCCCCAAGGTCGTGTTATTGCCGGTGGTGACCATAGTGGGCTATCTCTTAGGGCTTATACACAAGTGTAAATCTAGGGTCGTCTTCTCTATACCTGGGATAGTATGAGTCATACTCTCTCAATCCTCTCAGGGGTGTTCCATGTCTAGTGAAGGCACTTTAACCAAGTTCGCAACTAAAAGGGCTAAGAAGCAGGTCGCTAGTATAACTATTCCACCACCAAATTATTTTTATTTTGGTTTGTGTATGACTATCGTTTAAGACATTTCTAGAGTGTGTTGTTTGATTTGAGTCAGTAGTTTTTAACTTAGGGTGTTTGCACTAACATAATTGTCTTAATTTATTATTTTTCACCCTAGCTGAATTTATTCGATGTCAGTAATGTCGTCTTCATAGTTTTCTTGTGGAACGAGGTGGACTTTTCATTCCTAAACAGAGAGTTCCTATTGATGCTTAAGACCTAGATCAACATATATTTTTGTAATATTTACCTAGTCCTTCTGGTAGTGACTTGATTTATATCGAAACTTTGCCAGATGATTATGTTGCTCCTAACAATCCACCTTTGACCGATCCACTAGGACCTGAGATTTTTCCGTTGAACCCTGACGGTTCCACACTTGCTTATAATTTTTTACCATAACATTTTTTTTGTCCTATGGCAGAGTCTGAGACATCTTTACATTCTCCATAAACAGTGTCAGCTACCATGTCATCATTTTAGCCTCTTAGTGGGGCCATACCTACTCCTTAGTTTACACCTCTCATATCCTCGTGGGCATCCCACCAGTTTCATCTATAGCTCCCAACTGTTTTTGAAATTTTCCATGCCTACTCTATCTTCTACACTGACCATGGTTACTACTCCTAGTCAGTCAGTAGGGTCAGGAGTCTTTTCACCAAAGTTTTCTCAACCAATGATTCGTGTTCCTAGATTAGGTGTTGTAACTTTTGGAATGTGTTGGGGTAGGGGTCTTCATCATTTGTTCCTAGTCAACCAGCGGGAAACATTTCTTCTAGCATGTCACAAGCCTGGTATAGTTCGTTATTTGGAGCGATGCCACCTACCAATATTTTTCTTGGAGGGGCTAGTTTGCCTAGAGGAAATCCTATTGTTAGTGTCATCACTCACACCATTTATTCCCCTTATGTCGGTCCTACTACACAGGATGGTCCATCTTATCCTCCTAGTTACAACCTAGTGAAAAGCATGCTCTTGGGGGTCCTATGCTCTTTGGGGTACATACCCTATGGGGAAAAATCCTTTCACCAATTACTCTAGCCCACAACAGTCATATGCCAGGGAAAACTCATGCCTTCACTAGAAATCCATGCCTCATAATCCCTATATGGGGGAACCAAAAGGTTGGTCAGGTGTCTCTCCTGCATATGACCCATTTAGTCAACTTCATTATCCATTTTTATCTTCTATTGATCTAACGAATTTGGCCAAGTTTACTAATGACACCATCAAACATGATCCTTGGTGGCCACCTATGCCCACAAAGCTACCTTTTCATATACCCAAATTTGAAGGAAATCCTGGAGAGAATCTCTCCATTCATATCACTACGTATCATCTTTGGTGTTCATCCAACTCTCTCGTGGACGGTTCAATTAAGCTTCATTTGTTCCAATGTATGTTAACCAAGGATTCCACAAAATGGTAAATTGAATTAGATACAACATCCTAGGGTGACTCTTCATCTTTAGCTCAGACATTCTTGACACACTTCTAGCAGCCCAAAAGGTATGATATTGATTCTGACCTCTTGTCAAACTTCAAACAAGATGATGCCACATTGATTTCTGATCATATCCATGAGTGGTGTCATGACAAGAGGTTCGTGAGAACCAAGCTACCTAATGAGATATTACGCAAATGGTTCATTCGATCTCTAAGACCTCAAATTTCCAAGGACATGTCTATGTTTTGAGCTGTTACTAAGGAGAAAGCTATTCTAGCTACCCAACAACTCGATCAAATTTATTTGCAGTAAGGTACGCTATATGAAATTATTCCTAATGCTCCTAGGCCTTCCAGTAACCCACCAAAACATACTCTCGACCCACACGTTGATGGTGTCATTGGGTCTATTTCCAATTCTGTGAGCCAACTTAGTGCCCAACTTGGGCACTTGATCATTACATCTCAAGCCCCACCTTGTGCATCTGGATCTACTAAATCACCCTCTTCTAAGCACTCCACTGATGTTCTAATATTGAAGTCCAAAACACCTAAGAACAACCAAAAACCTGGTGGTAAAAAGAATAAACAAACGAATATAACTACTCAAGAATCTCAACTAGATCCCTAGAATCAGGGAGGGTGCATCGGTGAGCATTGTCAAAAGATAAAATTCCCTTGTTAAATTTTTCAAGGTGAAAATCTTACTCACAAATTCCCTTAGATGGATGAAGTTCATAGGCTTCTTGCACCACCAAAATCTACCCAATAACTTGTTTTTTTTAACTCATCCATTTCCTAAACAACCTCAATAAAAAACGGTTGCCCAACCTCCTCCACCTCCACAAGGAGGAAACGAGGGGACATTTTCCTGTCCTACCCACAGTTCATCTGTCTTTATGTTAAAAGAAGATGTGAATTTGACTACGTGACCTAAGTTCTTTGATTTTATTGAGTTGATTTATTCTCCGAAGGACTCATCCAATCCACCACCTTCCATTGGACCTCTCATATTAGATAAGCCTTTGGAACAAGTTTATTTCCTCCCCAAGGGTGTCATCCATATCGCAACACACAATCCCTCTACCCAGGCCGCTCAACATTGACAATATTCTTGAAGATATTTCCTAGGATCCTTGTGCCATGTCTGTCATGGAGGTTTCCCAAAGTTGTCGTCAATAGTGCAAGGACTTGTTCTCTGCCCATTGATGGAGTAGATTCATATGAATCACACATCATTACGTTCAATGTTGAAAAGGATTCTCCTCAACTTTCCCACTAGATATCTTGTCATATTATCGTGTGTGTATTCCATAGGAATATTCACCACACTTTGGTGGATGAAGGATCTTCCACTTGTGTCATGTTAGCATCACGCTGGAAGGCCCTTGTCTCTCCATCACTAGCTACATCCAACACTATTCTTCAAGCCTTTGATCGACATGACCTTGTAATTAAGGGGTTTCTTCCCAAGTTTTCCATTGAGTTAGTGGAAAAAATGTATACGTCGATGTTGAAGTTGTTGACGCTCCTTTAGATTATAAACTGCTCCTTGGCCATAGCTGGTTTGATGCCATGACTGTTATTGTCTTGTTCATCTTCCATGTACTTTGATTTTCTCATGAAGGTAAGATTGTTACAATTGATCAACTCGACTATTGACTATTGCCTTTCCCAAATTTCCACTACGAGCAACTTAGTCCTACTTGTTGGTATTAACCCTGGCCCATATGAGAGTGTTTGTGTGGGCTTGTTTAAAAGCTCATCTCTTATTGAGGTATTTCCTCAATTACCGTTGCCTAAAATTACTTCATCATATTGGAAAGATTTTATGCATTTGATCTCTTCCGACAACTATGGACCCCATAAACCTCCTGATCTTTCAGTAGTGCCTCATGATCCTATAGAAGTTGATCAAGCTAGGGAGCCCCCTCCACCACCTGTTGTGGAAGAGATTTCCTATCTAAGAGTCCCGTCAGAACCTCCTAATGCTAGTCAGAAACTTCATCCCAATATCGAATATGACCAAGTTCCTTTTCCCACATGGGCTATCACTCTGCCTGTTCCACATGACTCTCTCGATGACAAACCTCCTCGGCTAGTCAACTCGGTAGTCATGGATCTACCAAGATAATCTTAGGGAGGTTATGCCTCTTTCTTCCTCTAGTCTCCCTGATCTGGAACATGTCAAGCTCAACATATAAAATCTTGAATCTACCCAGGGGGAACCTCCTCGGTGTTCCTTAGAAATTCCACCCATGGACTAAGTCAAGTCTTGGGTTTCTACTACCGAACTTGCCAATGAATTTCCTACTTCATTACCACCTATTGATGAGCATATTGTACCCACTTTATGTCTTGATCCTCCCTTATGACCTCGGGTTAATTTTGAGAGCACATTTATTTTAGAATTCCCTTGGCAAAGTCAACCTTTTCAGATTAGGTAGTTTTATTTCCTTTGGAATGGCCCTAGATTGGTGATGCATATGCTACCTCCACTCCTCCATGAGTTCATGTATGGAAATCATTGACCTATTCCTGACATTGGGCACACTTTGATGTGACCTATTAGACTGAGTTGTGCTTGTACATATTGTACATAGGAGTGTGATTCTTTATCTCATTTTTGGTTTGGTATGTGATGCAAGTATTTGTCATGCTTTATTAATGCCAACGAAAAAAAATATAAAATCCAAAAAATTAAAAACATATGGTCATGTTTTTACCTGATCCATGTTTATTTCTTTCATTATTTGATTTAACCATGGGTATAGTATTCATGGATGGCTTTTATAGGCTTTTACGACATCCATTGGACCTTAGGTACATTTCTGTTGAACCTGGCATATAGGGGTAGGTCATATATCACCATCATCGATGCATTATTTACCATCAGTGCCATATTAATTCCTTAGGTCTGATCCTATCAAGTTATGGCATTAACCACTCTTTTCGTTGCATGTCATATCTTGGTAGTACATCTGACTTATACATGAATGCCCTAGTTTAGCACCTTGTTGCCATATCGATGTCCATGCAATCATTTTTACTCCTTTTCAAAATCTTTTCTTCTAACCCACCAAAACATAGAATTTGATCTTCATGTCCTCTTCTTCGTCATATTTTTGGACATACCCAATGAGGATTCCACACTTTATCCCTTGTGATTTACACATTTTATTAGCCTACTTTTGAACGATGAGCCTTGGTGTGCTCATTCAGTCATCATCATCTACTTGGCCTATCATTTGCTTCCACTTGGTGTTTTACCCTTTCTTGGAAGAACCACTGCAATGAGTGGTCTTATTAGCTAGCCTCTTGTCCTCATTATGTCAAGAGTAGTTCCATCATCATTGGAACCAATTGCTATCCTCTATACCACTCATTCCTCTAGGAGGAGTTATATTTAAGCTCTTTCAGAATCCTTAATTTAGAAAAGATTATTGAGTGAACTTGTCTCCTTCATGTTTGTTAAAGTACTTGAATGGTCATTTATCCAGTATAAGCTTAACCCTTTTCCAGATTGGGATAGAGTAGTTATGAAAAAAGAATATCCTAGTTCTCTATGGCTAGGAGGTCCCCCCTTGTATACTTTTATCTCTTTTTAGGGCTTGGGGGACAACTTTACCAAAAAGGAGCTTATAAAAAGATAAGGGAGGGAACATTTATTTATGTTAGTAATAAAAAAACATCATCCTTTGCATCACCTTTGAACATGAAACCTATTTGTTTCATTATATCACAGTTGGGTTTTAGCTTGTCTAGGAGCCTTACAATACATATGAGTCTCTTTACTCCTCCAGATGGTTACTCTTATATTCATATGGAGCTTACCTATACATGGATGCCCTAGTTTAGCACCTTGTTTCCATATCGATGTCCATGCAATCATTTTTACTCCTTTCCAGAATCCCTCCTTCTGACCCACCATGACCTAGAATTTGAGCCTCATGTCCTCTTCTTCATCATATTTCTGGACATATCCCTTGTGATTTATACTTTTTATTACCCTACTTTTGCATGATGAGCCTTGGTTTTCTCATTCCATCGTCATCATCTGCTTGGTCTATCATTTTCTTTTACTTGGTGTTTTACCCTTTCTTGGAAGAACTGATGCGATGAGTGGCCTTATTAGCTAGCCTCTTGTCCTCATTGTGTCATGAGTAGTTCCATCATCACTGAAACTAGTTTTTATCCTCTACGCCACTCATTCCTCTAGGAGGAGTTTTCTTTAAGCTCTTTCAAACTCGTTAATTTAGAAAATATTGTTGAGTGAACTTGTCTGCTTCATGTTTGTTAAAGTACTTGAAGGGTATTAAATCTATCCAGTATCAGTTTAACCCTTTTCCAGAATGGGATAGACTAGATATGAAAAAGGAATACCCTAGTTATCTATGTCTAGGAGGTTCCCCCTTGTATATTTTTATCTCTTTTTTGGGCTTGGGGGACAACTTTACGAAAAAGAAACTTATAAAAAGAGAAGGGAGGGAACATTGATTTCCGTTACTGATAAAAAAATCATCCTTTTCATCGCATTTGAACATGACACCTATCTGTTTCATTATATCAAAGTTGGGTTTTAGCTTGCCTAGGAGCCTTACCATACATATGAGTCTCTTTACTCCTCCAACTGGTTACTCTTCCAGTCATATGGAGATTTCTTTGATGCCTCCTACATCATTGCATGATATCACATTGTGCTCATTAGCCGTGGTGCCAAGTCACTTTTGTGTTGTGCCATTATGTGTTCAAGGGAAGTCTCAACCTGTGTCGAACATCTGTGGTAGCCTGTTGATATTTTTGCGCTGGCCATCCCTATGTTAGTTGTACTTCATCGGTTCATGATTTCATCCATACATCACATCATCCTAGTCTATTCTGTGTCGATTAACGGGGGATACAGCAAGGCCCTCCTTCGACAGATATTCTCCTATCGACTTCAACTCATTATCCAAGAGTTTTATCTAGGAACCAATAGTACCTTGGAGATTGTAGACCTTAGTGGCAAGATTCCTCATGATCGACATTGGGTTTACATCATTGGATCTTGATTGATCGACTCCACTAGCATTCGATCTCAGCTCATTTATTCACACTTAATGGAATGTACTAGGTACCTTGGTGTCCATTTTGCTTATTGGTGGATTCCCTCATGTTTGTTACTAGTTTACCTCATTAGCTGGTAATCAGACAGTTCCTACCATGCTCGACATCAACTTATTTATTCACATGATGTAGATTCATACCATCAAGGTTATGTCAAATACCATGGGTTAGGGACATCTCACTCTTATATGGCATCCTTCCTAGGTTGCGTTGGAGTTATGTATTATTCATGTACTTTGAGGACTATCCTGAGAGAATTATGTATTTGTCATGTGTCCATAGTCCTACTAATGTATATTCTAACATAGATACACATTGTATTTTCTTGTGGCTATGCTCTATCTATTGAGTCACATGGATCCAATGTGTATATTTCCATGTCCTAACATTTCATGTCATGGATCCGCAATGCATTTTATGGAATCCATGTTCAACATCTTCTTATAATTGAGTATGGGTTGGCCTGCCTCAAGGATGTTATCAACAAAGTTGAGACTTCAACACTTGAGTTCCTCCAATAGTCTTATCTCCTTCCTCCCATTTTGATTTTTGAGTATTATTGTAATGCATTTAAGCCATAAATTTCTCTTCTCACTGCATGCATTAGGGGGCATATATTATAACCCTATTTTCCACTCCATTATAGTGAGAGAAACCCAAGTTAAACATACCTTAGTTGCTAGATAGAATGCATACCCTTTCACCTTTTATTTTACTTATGTGAGATTTATCCCATGATAAAAGGGTGGAATTACATGATTGAGTTAATTCTCATAATTAATTTTCCAAAATATTATAATTATGATATCATATTTATTTCATAATTGAGATAATTGAGCAAAAGCTCATAATTGTGAAAAATGTTTCTAGAGTTTTCCATTCCCAAGGAGATCAATTTGACCCACTTGTGTATGAGTTGGATAGGGGTCCATTATTGTAGAAGTTTCCTAACTTCTCAAAAACCTAGGTGTCTAGATACATTCTCCCAATGGATAGAATGAACCTATATAATCTCACCAAGAGGAAATGGGGGAAGATCTAGAATCCAAAATATAGTGTGAGAGCTCTACTGTATTGGGAGAGGAGACCATGCTACAAACTTGGAGAGGATGTCCTTTTCTAGAAGGTATATTCATGTAATTTCACTTATAAGGTTAATAAAAAAACATGTTCCTTCCCCTTATATAAAATTTCTAGTAATTTATATGTGTGATTTCTAGATTTTTTGAGTTGGCAATCCTCTGCAAAAGACCAATTGACATCTCTGTTTGGTTGTGTTTGTGTGCATGATTTGGATCGGGAATGGATGAAGTGGATCACTTGATTGGAGTATAAGGATTTTTCATTAGGCCCAAAACCCTTCAGCAACTTGTGAGGAGTAAAGGTACTTGGTCATACTTTGTAGCATTAGAAATTGCATCGAAATTGCATGCATGACCATCTAGATTGGGGATTGTTATTAGATTTTCTTAGCCATTTTATTTTGTTGTCTGGTGATCTCAATTGGGCATGAGATCACATAACAATAGTTCCTTGCATGTAAATTTCATTGCAACACCTGATAGGTGCGATAGAACTCATGGACTTTATATCAGCTCTAGTTTTGAGAGACATCATCGTCATTATCGCCAACATCATTATAGGAGGGGTGAGAGGGGGTACTTGCTATATGAGTTAAGAAAATCTAAGCCTCCCACTTTTGATGGCGAAGTGACGAAATCAAAATATGTAGAAGCAAGGATGCTTAGGATGAAGAAGTTATTTAGATTGCATGATTATTCATAGAACATGAAAGCCAAGATAACTATATTTAGTCTCAAGGGAAAAGTAGATTTATGGTGGGAAGATGTTAAGTGTGCCAGAGGCATAAGGGAAAAGAAGATAAGTTCGCATGAGTTTAAAAGACTCTTTAGGAATAATTACTTCTCTAATAGATAATATGACAAGATGGCCAAAGAATTATATGAGCTCAAGATGGGTTCTATGATAGATGAAGAGTACACAACCAAGTTTCTAGAGTTATTGACTTATGTTCCCTACCTCAACAATGAGAAGACAAAGTATAAAGGTTCATAAATGGATTTCCTTTAGAATTCAAATATTGAAATGAGTATGACGAGCCTCAATCATTGGAGGAAGTCATTAGGAAGTTGAAGTATCATTATGAGAGGTCTAAGTGCAAGCCTGAGTTCAAGTGGGACTAGAAAGTTAATGAGAAGACTAAAGGAAACTGGCCTAAGAAGAGAGGAAAATCTCATGATGCAGGTGACAAGGAGAATGTTGGACCCCATAAGAAGTTCAATTTAGCTGAGAGAGGAAACATGTCTCAACTTGAGGATTAGATTAAAGGTGATGGTAACCTTTGAGGTGTTGGAATTATGGTGGAGAGAATCGCATGAGGGATTTTCCATCACATCAGGGTGCTTGGGCTTAGATTTACAGTGCTCAGGAGGCACGGACAGTTGGAGATGTAGGTGAGAGTATTCTCCATATTTATGCAACGTTGGATAATAAACATGAAAATAATCAAGAATATATTATTGAGATGGAAGGTAAGCGTTGTTATCAAGTTATTTATATTTTGATTGATCCTCAATATATTTATAACTATATTAGTCCTGACTTGGTGGATCAATTCCTGTTGAGTAAATAAGTGCATGTAGAATATTGGTTAGTGAAGTTGACTATGGGAACCAAGAGAATAGTTCATCACTGGGTGAGATCTTGTGCATTTGATCTTAATGGTATGCCTACATAAGCACATATAAATGTGCTTCCATTGGGATCATATAGCATGCTTCAAGGCATGGAATGACTATTCATTTATAGGAATAAGGTAGGCTATTATGACAAGGCCATTGACTTCCTGGATGATGATGGGGAAAGGAGAGTCTTGCAAAGAAACAAGAATCCAACAACTGTGAGAATGGTTACAACTATGCAGGAAAATCACATTCAAATGAAGATATGTTTATTATTTGCAGATCATATTTTTTAGTGACAAGGGGAAAGAGGATGATGATGATGAAGTCTTGAGGAGGTATCCTGTATTGAAATAAATTCATGATGTGTTTCTTGTAGAGATTCCAAATCTACCACCTCATAGAGAAGTATATTTCTCTATTGAGTTAATACTAGGAGAATTACCAACATCTAAGGAACTATACATGATGTGAACTCTAGAGTTGGTGGAATTAAAGTTGCAACTTAAGGATATTCTTGATAAGGGATGGATTAGGCCAAGTGTATCCCCTTGGGGTTCACCAGTGTTGTTTGTAAGGAAGAAGGACAATACTCTCATATTTTTCATCGATTACAGGAAGTTGAATAAAGTGACTATCAAGAATAGGTATCCATTACCATGAATTGATGACTTGTTTGGTCAGTTGAAGGGAGCTACAATGTTTTCAAATATTGATCTAATATTAGGTTAACATAGGTTCACATTAAAAAAGAATACATATATAAGATTTCACTCTGCGTCAGGTATGGGCATTATGAGTTCTTGGTGGTTCGTTTTGGTCTTACCAATGCTCCAACTACCTTTATGTGTTTGATGAACAATATGTGTCACCCTCATCTAGATAACATTGTGATATTCTTTATTGATGATATATTGTCATATTCAAAGAATGAGGAGGAGAAAGAAGAGAACCTGGAAACAATGTTAAGGTTGTTGAGTGAGCATCACTTGTATGCCAATCTCAACAAGTGCATTTTCCTTCAGACTTAGATTTATTACTTGGGATATGTTGTTTACATGGAAGGGATATCAATGGATCTATAAAATATTAAGGCTATCATGGAGTGGCCGACTCTAAGGAATGTGGATGAGATCAGATCATTCATGGGAATAGTAGGTTATTATAGACAGTTCATTAGGAATTTCTCAAAGATTGGATATCCTATCAAATTTTTGCAGAGGAAAGGGAAGAAGTTCGAATGGACTGAGGAGTGTGCAAGTAGTTTTGAGAAGTTGAAGAAGTTTCTTACAAATGCTTTGGTTTTGAAAATTGTGGATCCTGATAAGGAGTTTGTGGTTTGAACATATATATGTAAGGAGGAACATAGTGGATTCTTGATGCAGGAAGGACAAGTGGTTTTTTGTGAATCAAGGAAGATGAATGAGCACAAGTGGAGCTATGTGACTCATGATACTGAGTTAGAAACCATCATTAATGCATTCAATATGTGGAGACCTTATCCCCTTGGCAGAAGGTTTGTTCTGATGAGTGATCACATTGGATTGAGGTATCTATTTGAACAATCCAATTTGAATGATAAGAAAGCTAGATGGTTGGCTACTCTCAATGAGTTTGACTTTAATATCAAGTACATTAACGGAAAGGAGAACAGGGTTGTAGATGCTCTTTTTAGGAGAGTGTAGGTGAACCATATTTCAACTATGAGCTCTTATGGGACAAATTTGCAAGAGAGAACATTGCATGCATGGAAACATGATGAGAGGTATCAACAACTGAAGTAGAGGTTGCAACAACAGGGTGAAGGTGGTAGGGATAATGAGTACCACCTCATGACAGATGGCTTGGTTAGATTTAAGAACAAGACCTATGTGCGTGACAATGGTGAGTTTAAGAATCTTAACATGAAAGAGTTTCATATCAAGCCATATTTAGGCCACCTAGGGTATCATAAGACTTTGACAGTTGTTAAGAAGTTCTACGGTTGGCCGAATTTGAAGAAAGAGGTGACTGAGTTTGTTGCAAGATGCTTGGATTGTTAACAGGTGAAACCCAAATGTAAGAATCCAGTTGGTCTATTGCATCCTATTCCAATTCTAGAGTGTAAATGGGAGGTCATTTCCATGGACTTCATTATAGGATTTTCGAGGAAATCGAGATAGCATGATTCTATCATTGTTGTGGTTGATGCATTGAGAAAGGTAGCTCACTTAATTGTAGTAATTCTACTAATTAAACTAGTGAAGTAGCTCAGATATTCATGAGGGAGATAGTGAGGTTTCACAGAGTTCCCAAGAAGATTATATTAGATAGAGATGCCATGTTCACTTCCGAGTTTTTGAAGAAAATGTTTGCAGGCTTGGGGAAAAATTTAGCTTTTATTACAACTTATCATTTGTAAACATATGGAAAGACAAACAAGTTTAACATGATTATTGAGGATATGTTGAGGATATATGTCATGCATCAATAGAGGAGGTGGGAGGGATATCTTTCATTGACCGCGTTTTCTTATAATAATGGGTATCAAGAATCCTTGAATATGAGTATTTTTTAGGATTTCTATGGGTAAAGTTGTAATACTTGTACTAACTGGAGTGATCCAGTGAACAAGGTACTAATTGGACCAAATATGTTGGTTGAGATGTAGTAGGAGATGCAGGTTACTAGAAGGAATTTGAAGGCAATGCAAGACAAGTAGAAGAGTTATGCAGATCAACATAGAGAATTGAAGGAGTTTTAGGTTGGGGAGCATGTGTATTTTCACATCAAACCCAAGAGGAGCTCCTTGAGGATTGAGTCATGTGCCAAGCTAGCACCTTGATATTGTAAGCCTTTTTACATACTGCAGAGGACTGGACCAATGGCCTATAGACTTGCACTACCGACAATAGTGAAAGTCCATGATGTTTTCCATGTTTCATTTCTTAAAATATATGTACAAGATGTTGATCATGTGATTGATTGGTCCGTATTGTAGGTGGAACTAGAGGAAGAGTTCTATTTAGAGCCATAATGCATATTGTTGCAAAAACATCTCATGCTCTGGAATAGAGAAATATAGTAGGTTAAAGTGTAGAGGAAGAATTTTGGTCCCAATGAAGCTACATGGGAGATGGATGATCAAATGCAGACATTATATCTTTCTTTAATTGTTGGCTGAAGAAAATGAGTTTTTGATATATATATATATATATATATATATATATATATATATTATATATATATATATATATATATTATATATATATATATTATATATATTTTATATATATATATATATATGTGTGTGTGTGTGTGTATGTATATGTATATATATCTGTGTGTGTGTGCGCTTGTAAATACTACATCAATATTTGTTCTAAATATCCAATAAGAAGTATGTGTGTCATGTTTGTCATATTGATCATGGTTTTCAACAATTTTAATTGTAAATACTTCATCAAGTTGTGTTATAAAGTTCCATAGGAAGTGTGTTTTCCTCATCATAAGTGTCATACAACATTGAGGACAATGTTTCCCCAAGGGGGAGGGGTTTGTAATAACCCAAGTTGTATTTCTATATAAATAAAATAAGACGAAGGTCATGAAACACATATTCTACCTAAATGGAGGGAAAAAAATTATAGTGGGCATTGCTTATGGTTTATTAATGGCTATGCAAATTGAAAAAGGAATTGGAAAAGGAAAGAGGAAATAATTGGAAAATTATTAAAAGAATATAGGAAAATAGGAGAAAAGGGAGATGAAGAGACAAAAATATGCATGCAATGGAAACTAGAGAGAAATTAGAGGAATGAATGAAAATGGAAAAAGGAAAGGAAGAGACTAGACATCAATGGTAAAAAGGCATTAGAGAAAAAATTCGCAACTTTTGTGAGTTTAACTTTTGGCTCTTTTCTTCCATACTCTTAAACTTTTTCACACTTAGAGCATTCTTGAAGAATCCTAGCATTCACTTGGGCTTGGAGAGAAGAATCCTAGCTGGATTCGTTGCAGGTAACATGTTGAATGTGTAATTTCCTTCCTAATATTTGGATGCATGGTACATGCATGTGGTTATTTAGTTATTATTTTTTTATAGCATGGGATTTTCTTGGATTAATAGTAGTTTCAGCCTTGCCTTGCCATTTCCTGGATAACCATGATGTAGTGGGTTCTTAATTTTAATTAAGATTTGGATGGTCAATAGGATTGGATCCTGATTGACATGGTTTCAGGAAAGTTCTCAATGATCAAGGGTGGAGGTAGGATTTATCTTAGGACTCTTGATGAATGGGTGGAGACAGAAAAATTCCTCTTGAACTGGTGAAGGAAGTTAGAAACATCCAAGCTTTTTTTGATGTTAGTGATTTATGGACCACTTTAGGTGAAATCATTGTGGTTTAGGGTTGAGGTGGTTTCATCTTTGGAATCCCTTGTTGGTTATATTTTGCTTTAACCGACATGATCCCATATTCATGCCTAGATTATGGCATGGGGGTGATTGGTTGAAAGAGAGATTTGGTTGAGTTCAGTCTATGGTTGAGTGGTACATGGAATTCCATGCTTTGCTGGATTTTGCATATGTTAATATAAGCTATTTTATTATTGTGATTGATGAACACTTGTATTGGCTATTATGTTGATCTTATGGCTAGTTTGTCATGGATTCTATGTTGGTTATATGCATGGTTATATGATGTTCTCTTGCTATGGATCTTGTTCATGATTTGTTAAGTGATTGAATGGTTTATGAATGCATATGATAACATGTTTTGTTGCAGCTATCTTGAGAGGGCATTGAGCCTTCCGGAGGATTCTTTGATGAATTTCAAAATTTCATGATCATATATGCATTCATGATCTGTAGCTATTATGTTTACCATATGTTTAATGAAATGTTTATCATGTGTTTGACCTATATTGAGAAATATCTAGTTTGATTCTTGATTGTTCACACTTGTTATCATATTATATTGCATTCTGGAGAGTTCTGGGAAAATTTGGGTAGTGTCCTGTAGTCTAGCCCTAAAAAAGTGGCATAGATCATTCCACCGCATGCAAAAAAATGGAAGATCTCAGTCATAACTGCATCAAAGAAGGATTGTGGGTGTAGTTGGTGCCTTCCAACCACATGCAAAATGTATCAAGGGTGCAGTTGGGAGGTAAATCTTGTGAAAACAAGTGCCAACTTAGGGATTGATCACTAGGGATGGTTGTTAGACTCTTGAGTGATTTGGCGTCCTTGATGGGTGGCAATAAGAGTTCCAATTAGTAGGCCCCACTTCCATAACTATAACTTGGAGTTCAAGTCATGTCATAGTAACTCTCAGCTCATGTTTACCTTGGAGAGCTTGTAAAAGTGGGTAAATGTGAGATGGGGTGTTTAAAACTAGCTTTATCCAGTCTCAAGCTTTACCTTGTCAATTGAAATGATGATCATAGAAAAATTAAAGGCTACTCGTGAATGTACATTCATCTGTTTTTTTACTTTTTGCAAACATCAAGAAAGATCAAAACTTATTATTTGTAACAAATCTTGTTAGGTAATATTTCTCTAACCATTCAATGATTGGATCTTGATATTCAAAACAATAAATTTGAAAACCCTAAGACTCATGAGAAAATGAATTTTCAATTAACACATTCGAATCATAAAGAGAATATTGTGAGGGGAATCCAATGGTGAAAACCTTCCATAACCATTAGCTCATGCTGAAGTGCCTCAACTATCTGACAAGCATATGAACAATGAAATGATAAATCATAGAAACCAATAGGGTTAACAAGATCAATTGATGTAAAACAGCTATCATCAAGAACACTAGTGGGAAAGTGATAAATTGAAAGACAATTATCAAAATTGGTGTTAATATTAGAATGGTCAATTAACATATAAGGTTATCTTTCTATGTTGGTTTAATTTGTATCTGAATAGACACCCTGCCAACAATATGAAATTTTGAGATATTAAAAATAATTGTGAACATTAAAAATCTGGGAAACCAATTAAGATGCGATAATATCAAAATATCAAAAACATATTTCAAACCAAACCCAATATTTATATCAACATAAGGGTTTCGGTAAGCTAAATGAATCAAGCATTTTCTGTCACTCAAGAAGAGAGATTGTGCCAAAATGATGATTAACCTAATGACATACAAAAAATGGATAAGATGGTTATTGATCTAGGGAGGGTTTGATAGGGAGGAATCTTCCAACCAAAGATGACCTTTTTCTTGATAATCAAGATGACAAGCTTTGAAACTATGTGTATTTGAATAAGATATACACTCTAACCCTGAGTGAATTCCAAGGGATTCAAATGATGAAGAATTAACCAAACAAGAATCTTCCATCTAATTAAAAACTCTATATTGAGGGTTTAGAGAATTAACTTGAAAATGCTAAAAGTCCTTTAAGAATGAGCTCACTTCTAGTGGATGAATGTTAAGGGATGCATTAAGCGAGAAAATATGGATCCAACTTATTTTAGAGTTCTCAATAGGATTGCAAGAAAATGACATAACCATAAGTAGGGGATGAAGTTCCTCAACTTCTTAATAAGTCTCTGAATTTTTTGATTGTGGATCATTAAATTTAGGTAGATTGAAAAATAAACAAGTAGATATGCACCATTATCATTTTGATCAAGCATAAGATTCCTGATGGATAGAGAATTGAGATACATTAATCAGAAAACTCCCTTGATCATTTAATGTTGCAAGATATTCCTCCTGACATATGAAAGATTTACAAATGAATAGATCATGAATAATAGGTTTGAGCTTTTCATCCTCTGATTGTAGGACCACACCATCCTGTACCTTGTTGTAATGATGACCAGACATATAAGGATATAAAGAATTAAGAAAATTTGTTGGTCTAACAGACTTATCCAACATCTCTAGGTACAATGAATAATTTACTAGAGGCGAGGAAAGATGGAAAGAATCGGGAGAAGAGATTCTAGTTGTAACTGAATTAAGATGAAGACTAATTGAATGCTCATAATCTTAATCAACATAATGATAAAAAAAATTCATATCACTATGCTATTCAGATTGACCTTGCTTTACTTCAATATGATATATTAAATCTTTAGGATCTTGACCAATTATTTCTTCAAATCTGATATCCGAAGATGCATGAATCAAATAAATTTCACAAACATTCCAAATTGAAAGAGTATCCCATCCTATAAATGAAGATTGTAAGATATTAGAAGCAAGTTCCAAATCGATACCTCACAAATCTAGGCCTTCAAAAGAAGGAAATATATCATTCAATGCACTTAGATATCCATCATCACATGTGTTAACGAAAATAGGGATGTCACGGGGAAAGTTTTCCAAAGTGTCAACTTAAATGAAGGATTTGAAATCATTTGACAGGTTATCAAGATTGACAGATGAGTGATCAACCAGAAATGCTATATTGTTATCCTAAAAGAGGGAAGAAAGATGAAACATATATTCGCCACTTTTGTCCTCTACTTGTGAAATGCTTCTACCTTGTATATGATCACTTCTTGGTATAATAAGTTGAAAATCATTAAGAGTTGAAGTAGGTTGATCAAGCAGATCATGAAATAAGGAATCATGAGACATGGATGGTAGAGGTTGAAGGGAATCCATTGAGGAAATCATACTTTCAATTGGATTAGATTCAATATTGAATTTATGAGCGTTAATATCATCTTGAGAGATCAATGGGTTAGTATTCACCTTAGGATATATTAAATTACCAAACCATTCTAAGTTTTCCTCAATAGGATCTAGATCATGGGAAGGGGATGAAGATTGAATGGACGGAGCAGGAATTTCATTTTTAGATTTCCCAACTTCAACATCTTCATGAGGAGGCACCCAAATTTGTTTTTTAAAATGAGGAGGATGAGGAACAAAAGGAATAGTAGGTTCCTCCTCTAAAATTGGAGGTGTCTCATGTTTTGCAGAAGTTGGAGAGGGAGCATCATCCAAGTGTTCAGATTCAAAAGATATCAATATGAGTAGAATCAAACTCTGAAATTTTTCAATGATGAAATATGAATCAATCAATCCATCAAGGGGTTCATAGAAAAGTTGAAGAAATAGATGAAGAAAATCCTCTACACATTCACCAGGTTTCATTCTAAGAAAATCAATCCTTTTACAAACATATTGATATTCATACATGGAAAAGACTTGATGAAGCTCCATAACGATTTGTTTGAATGAATGAATGGAAGCAACTGGTAAATTCTAACACCATTTCTTTTCTTGACCTTCAAGAGTGAGGGTGAACAATTTACTAGCAGCATATTAACAATTGATTTCATAATATTCACAAAATTTGGGAAACAAATATATATATGTTAAGCTATGGATGTTTTTCCCTCACCATCAAACTTCAAATTTGGCAAGTCACCAACTAATTCCATGGGGATTGAATGATTTTATCTATTATAAAAACAATCTAGGATTATGATTTGGGAAAGATCCATTTAAGATAAGAGATTCAAAACAGACTCAATAGGCACAACTTGTCATTTGACCCTCCTTCTAGCACCAATTGTTGATGGTGCTGGAAATCCATCTGTCAAAGAGGTCTCCCCAATGTGAAGTCCCAATTAGACCTCACACCATTTGGAGTAGGAGCCCCATTCATAGTATCATCCTAACTACCATAAATTTAAGGTTTTCCTTTATTGCAATGAATAACATAAGAGAGTATGCACATAATCGTTGAAATCATCAAGAAATTTGACATTGTAGAACACCAATTGTATTGTTTAAAAGGATACCTTAACGAGAGGGAAGTAAGGGTGATCCTCTAGAAGAAAATTAATAATACTATCCTAATAGAGACACGCGAGAGAAATAAAAGATTTGTTAGTTATCTAGCGAAATAGTTCACATAGACAAAATGATCATTTGAACAAATACAACACACATTCAACAAGATATGTACCAAATCTAATGAATTAGTTCAATTTACTTAGTATATATGAACAAAACATATACTACAAACATCTAAAGAATAGTCTTCCAATATTCATGATACATGCATGAATTTGTGTTGGTTATGCAAGTTTCTAATTATTAGGTGAAAGATCCAAGTACACCATTACAAAGGTGAGCCACTAGCTCCAATAGTGGAAAATTAAGTCACTCCTTTCTTTGCCAAAGAATGATCTTCTCTCCTATGCCAAGCTAGAGAAGCAAAGGCTATGTCTCCAAATTCTATGACTCAAAAGGCCCTTTCCTTGAGTTATGAGGGTGTATATATAACAAGAGGAATGACCTTTCATATTCCCATGAATTTGGAGCTTTCCTCATGACTCTTAGAATTCCAAGTGACTCTTGAAATTCTATAAGACTCTTGGACTTTACCTAGTGACTGTTTAGTCTACATGTGACTTTTCATATTCCACATTTGGCTCTTGGACTTCCACACCTTTACATTTTTGCAATTTTTTGGAAATACATAATTACACTCAACATTATGCCACAAGACTCATTGACACATATGACATTATGATGACATTTGTACAAGCCATGTCTTGGCGATGATGGCATGGAACTTCATAATGATCTGATATCTCCAAGTTTCTCTTCTTACTACTTTCTTTGTATGTTCATGATGGATGTTGCATGTTCTTCCTATTTCTCCTCCACAATGATTGAAGATATGGAGTCTTTTATGTGATCTCTATCTTGTAGCTTTTATCATGATCTAGTGTCCCTTCATCTTCATGTTCAATGATTATCTTATCTTCACAAATTCCCAAGTGTCTTCTAGCATAGTCTCCTTTGTAAGAAATCATCTTGTCATTTCAAGATGTAGTACTTGCAAGTGAAATCCACACATGAAAAGAAGACATTAGTCCGAACCTATCATGGTCTAACTCTCTTCTCGAAATCCATCTATTAACCAAGAACTAGATATTGGATAGGGAGGAAGGATCAGGGATTGTGTAATGCATAGTTCCAAAGGACAGGAATGAGGGATTGATGACTGCAACTACGCAATGCACAACAATTGGAGGCCTGAGAATAAATACTACGTAGTTTAGGGTCACAATAAGGGAATCTTTCCCAATGTAACTATGTAATGTGCAGTTCAAGAGAGAGAGAAAGCACTATTCGATTGCACGATTAGATAATTTAGGAAGTTAGGGAGACAACCTGTTGCTTGTAATTGCACAATGCACAAAAAGAGGCTAACTAGGAGCAAGGTTGTGTAGTTATGGGAAGCAAGAGGAAATCCTTGAGCCCTATGGTTGTGCAATACGTAGTCCTTGGAGGCAATGACTACAATTGCATAGTGACAAGAGGTAGGACAAGCTTCTTGTGGCTTGGGACTGTGTAATGCACAGTTTAGGGAGACATTTTGGGATGAGGTTGACTGGAGGAGGATCAATTGTAGAAAAATGTCTAACTGTGGGATCTAAGAGGTAAGAGATGGGACTAGAACATGACTTGAACATGATCACACACTATTATATGATTAACCACTCAACAAGGAAGAATTTACTACCCACAATCAACATGTTCCTATTGAAATGAGAATAGTACAATATTTACCTCCAAGTGTAACACTTAAGATACACTTTGCAACAAAAGTGATGACACTAGTGAAAAAATGCTCTAGACTTGGAGGATGTGTCTCCATTTGACTAGATGTGACACTTTCCTAACTATAAGATGACACTTGTGAAAGTAAGAGAAAAATACTTATAATGGCTTAAATAAAGTGAAAGAAACACATGCCAGAGCGAAGATAACATGAAAATGACACTTTTTAAAGTGAAATAAAGTAAGACAAACAATCGCAAATGTGAAAGAAACACTTGCGAAAACAAAGCTGCACAAGAGCAACAGTTGAGAAAACTCATCAAAATAGAAGTACAATTGCAATCAAAGTAAGAAGGAGAATATGCACTGAATTTCTACATGTGTTGTGCAATACATTGTGCTTATGGATTGCGAACTCACTGTCATTAGTGATTGCACAAGCCTTACCTTCAAAATTTATGTAATGCCCATCTAATATTGCATAGAAAGATGTGTGTTTGTGAATTCAAAGAAGACAGAACATGTGTGAGAAATTGACTTTGACACTTAGAAGAAAACTTGACCCTTTGCAAATCATTAGATGACCACAAAGTGACCATGGAATGAAAAATCACAAGATCCTCAGTAGGCTCCAAAATTCAAGTGTAAGAAAAATTTTGGAGGGTGCTTGTCGCATCAAAAGCTGGGGTTATAGATCTTATATGGATTATGGTTTATAGGGTGATTATTATTAGACTTCGACATTCTTTATAGCAGTTAGAATGATATGGCATATAAGATATTAAGGTTATAAAAATTGTAAGGATGGGGTTATAGGGATTATGGAGATTCTAATCTATAAGGAAATGTATTGGTTTATCTACCTATAATTATAAGTGTCAGTGATCTCAAGAAAATTAAGGTGCTTTGATGACAGGTACTCAACCCATTGGAGTTGATGGTATAAATCTAAATGAGCTTCTCTTGGTTTCAACAATAATATATTCTCTACTAAATAAGTCCAACTACAAGATGGAAGCTCATATGACCCCTTCCTACACCTAGCCTCCAATACCCAATTTATCAAATATAAAATGTTTGAAAGCAACATAGTAAGAATCAAGTATAACTACAAACTCAAAAAGGAAATAAAGGTAAATGAAAGAGGGAAAATAATTGAAAAAACATATAAACACATAGCTCCACATACAATTCAACATTTCGATATCATTAATAGTTTTCTTCATTCAAGTCAACGTTTGTATCATTTGGTTCAAAATTGATGTTGAAAGGGTTGCCCATATCAACATCATCGTTAATGTCATCATTTTCATTCATATCATTGTCTATATCATCACGAGGAACATTTTCTCCTACTTTTGGTTTGACTTCTTCAAGTTATTCATATGACAATACATTGTTGATAACATCTTCATCTAGAACATTGTCATGATTAACATGTTTCTGAACTCTCTTCATGTCTTCATCTGGTAGATGAAGTAGCTACTCCTCTACATCATATTATTCTTCAATATCATCTTCATTTGATACATTATACTTTGCCAACCTTCCTCTTGGATCATATCTAACAACATATGACCAACCCCCTCTACTTGGAACCTCTAAGTAAAACACCTAGTCACATTGGCTTGGTGAAAAATAGGTCTCTAATCCTAGCTCAATATTCCTTGCATTAATCATGATAAAATAATTAGCATGCCCAATAAAAATTCTATAAGGATCATGTTCATTAATTTGTAGCTTGTGCCATTTGATGTCAAATAGAACTATTTTGAAGGATTTAAAGTCACACTCAAGTATATATTCTAAATACATATAGTATTGATTTTCAAATACTGTTGGATGTATGTCACCTCTAGAGGAAACATTAGTAACCTGTAATACTACAGTAATCCCACTATAAAAAGTTTTCACATTTTCATGCAACTTTTTGATGCAAAATTTGTCGCCATTACATAACATAGCCTTGTAATATTTCAACTACAATATTTCAGGCACGTAGAAAATGCATTGTCAATTAATAAATATATTTTTACCTGGAAATTATGCAAATCAAGAAAACAAACATGTTGTATAAATCAATATAATGTTAAAAAAACTAAATAGAATGGACGGATATGCTTGCATGTTTATCTTTTAAACCATTTGCTAAATCAATTTCCCTCTTTGTAATTTTGGTATCTCTTTCACCGTGTTGTTCTACTTCTTTGACCAATGTAGACACACTACCTAATGATAATTTAGCATCATTATATTGTTTACATCGTTCAATCAATACATTCAACCAATCAAGATTATTTGCAATGTATAAATGTATTTCATCCCACTCTCATCCAAATGTATTAAACAACACAATTCACATATAATTAGTTTCCACAATATACCTTCATAATAATTTATTATGCAAGAAGAATAAAAAATAAACAACTACTATGTACATTAAAGAAAAAGAGTTAAATGTGTTATAAATCTCCACCATCTACTTACATGTCACATTCCTAATTACACTTTTCCCCAATAGGTGTTCCCCTTCCAATTTGTTGATGGAGTTGACATCCCAAATGCGATCAACATTAATAATTGAAAAAAAATTAGGAATATATTGAGTAATATACACCATGCTTTGATATACCATATATCCCTCTACCATAGAACCCATAGGATGCGCTCTTTATCTAGCCAAAGCCTTCAATGATTTCAAGTGCCTCTCAAACATCCGCATTGACCTTGTGTATACATGTCCACACTTTTCAATCTCCTAAACTAGGTGTATGAGGTAGTGTTATTGTGCATTGAAAAATGTCATTGGTAGATACTTTTGAATTTCACACATTAGACGAGGAATTTTTCTCCTCTAATAATTTTTTTTTTCTTTATCGATTTCTTTATGTTACAACCACCTACAATTGATGTAAGCACAAGTTTCAACAATCTATATATATTACAAGTAAAACACATGCAATCAAATATAAGTTGCATGATAAATTGAACAATTTAAATTACACTTTGCATATAAATCACCACTTACCTCATGTATTTTCGAAGCTGATATATAGCTTGTTTGACATTGTTTTCAAAGTTGCGTGGGAGAGATAGATGTAGAACATATTTTAACAAAAAAATTGAATATTCATTATTTATTCCTAGATTAGTAGAAAAAAAAAACTAACATATGTCTCACCAATATCAAAATATATACACCAAAATAATTACCTTAATCAGGGTATGCCAATCATGAGTTTTTACTTCACCCAATTCACCTTTCTTTGTAAGGATATTCTTTATGCTTAAGGAATATCTAGAAGGAAATTTATTTTTTTAAATGACCTCATTTACATCCTTGCTTTGTTGCTTTGTTAATAACCATGGAACTTATATTTTGGTCTCCATTGCTATTTGAATGAATCAAACTTTGCATTTCATGATTGACCTTCTTAATGTCATCATAAATCTTGACAATTTTTTCTTTGTCACTCCCATCTAAGATTCACCATACTATTTTTGTTACATTCTTCCCAATGTGCATTGTATCAAACAAATGAACAATTTCTAGGTGCTCATATTAGGGGAGCCTACTAAATTGTATGGGATAACTTTTCATTCCTCATGGAAGCACCCCATTATTATTGCCTTCATGATCACGACCTTCAAGGTGAAGCATAATTAAATATATTAAAACAATGCTTGTCAATTCGTAAAATGAATGGAATGAAAAAAATATAAATATTCCAAACATTTCATGTATAATACATAGGAAATTTGTTGATCCATATCTTGATGTTTAGTTCTATTATATTGCAATTGCCATAGATGAGGTATCATTCTTTGTGGTTTTAATCTGGTGTCTTATTTCCCATTGAATTTTTTTTTTTTGATACTTTGATACCTATGGTTATTAGAGAGCAACGAGATTTCATCTTAGGACCACAAACTAGGCATGCAAATTTACCCTTTGTTTGAAGACTTGCAAGATATGGATTAAGTTATATACCAATTATTTGATGTACGTTGTTTAAAAATGATGCATGCCATGAACTTCATAAAATTAAACACTATTAAATTGGAGTGTAATGTTGTAACATATCAGAAATTTTTTTTATCACTAAGTCATCGTGAATTTTCCATACAAGCATTGCATGGAATTGAAATTCCCTTTGTGCACCTACTGGACTAGAAATATCATACATATTGATGCAATTCCATAACTCTAGTAACTCATTGATAAGAGGCTCAATATATACATTCATATCTTTGACTTTGTACTTACCTAATTGATTTAACATACAATACATAATTACTACATATATCAGTAAATAAAAGAATATCAAACATCTAAGACATATTTATGAAAATCAACAAGACAAATGAGATGTCATCGTGTTGAAAAAATTATTCTAAACAAATAACTGGAACAATAATTGCTAACATTATGTGCTCCCTCTTTATTGACATCCACAAAGGAATGTTATTGTTGATAACAAAAATAGGCCACACCAAGTAAGTACATCTAAGCTCACCAAATGGATTGACATTATTAACTTCCAATGAAAGCCTAAGATTATGAGGTTCATCTTTAGAATGTGTCCATATTTCCTCTATCTTCTTAAATGAATATCAATTTATAGGCATTTGAAGAACACCATATTTACTTTTTTCATTGCATGGTAATCCATAAACTACAATATTATTTTTCACTTGAACAATCATTGCAACTATGGAATTATGAGAATATAAAAAAGAACATCACGAGGCACATTTTCTGTTGCTTGATCGATTCAACATCTACTAATTTGAAATTTTGGGCATTCTTCTTTTAATGTAGTTTCTAATTTAACAGTTTGGGCATTCTTCTCTCAACGTCCGTTCTTCATAATACAAAATTTGATCATTACTACATGCATGAATAGATCGATACTCCATTCCAATATCTTTCATAATACCATGTAATATCGGTATGTGTGAGGTAAAACATTTGAAGATGGTAAAAAAAATTAACTGTACAATCTACAACATAATTAAAAAATCAATACTTCTTAATATAAATAATATTAATCATACATATATCCAAATTTTATAGATGATCAACTAACAACAAAAATAGAGGAAAAACTAAAACTTTTATCATCAAGTACTAAATATCACAAAATATATTACATACCTTATGAGTTGTGTGACACAACTGTTTGACAAACCATTCATAACCTTTAAGTTCACTAGTAGCAATATAGCATAGAGAAGACTCGTTTTGGATCCTTCATAAAAAGGTTTTGTTGCCTTCTCAATTAGAGATCTATCAAAAACACCATCTAATTGGTTGTCATCATCATCCATTCCAACATAATTAAACGTATCCTATATTAATATATTTATCCCCTCTTCTTCAACTGTGTTATTAGCATCATCATATTCTTCTATAAGATCATTAACATGAACTTCAATATTCACTGCATGTTCCTAAACATGTGCTTGTATAATGGTCACATCATCCTAATCCATGGATAGTGCCCTAGCGTGTTGTTTCTTTATAATTACAAACAATCAAGTAATATTAGTGTATATAACAAATATTTAAACAATACAAACTTTTAAAAATATAATACGGGAAAAAAATGACAGTGAAGACAACTTAGCTGAGAGTGATAAACAAAGACAACAAATCGATTATGAAGCTTGTGAAATTTATCAATATGTTTATGAATACATTGAAAAAATATAGGAACATTGTTAGTTTTCTTGACATTTAGAAAAAGAGATACTTTGTGAGATATATACTCACAATCAACAAAAACAACTTATTCTTATTTTGTCTTCATCATAACATCATATTCTTTCTTGATTTCACTTGGAGACTGGTGTCGATGAAAACTTTCTCCGACCCAAATAAATAGAGACCGAATTTTAATTTTTAAGGGGTTCAGAGATGAGGGACTAGGGGCTAACACATTATTGGCATACAATTTTCAGGGTTACCTAGGAATTGGTAGTCTAGATGGAGTAATCAACTTAGGTGAGAGCGATAAAAAAAAACAACAAATTAATGATGAAGATTACACTATTTACCAAGATGTTTATGGAATGTGTTGAAAAATTTAGGAAACATGTTATTTTTCATGATATGTAGAAAGAGAGGCACTTTGTGAGATAGATAGTCACAACCAACAAAAAAATATATTCTTATTTCACCTTCATCATCATGTCATATTCTTCTTTGTTTTCACCTAGTGGCCATGCAAGCTTTTAAGTCAATGAGAACTTTCCCTCTAATCCCTAGTTGTTAACACATCCTTAACCTCTAAACCATTAACCAACCTCAACCCTTTAATTCAGCCTCACCCCTAACCTCATATTCCCTGTCCCCCTAATCCTTAACACCTTAACCCCATTCCCCTTAACTAAGCGCTTAAACCCCTAACACCTAAGCACTTAACCCTTAACACATAAACCATTCAACCCTTAAACCCTTAAAAAAATAATCCCTTACCTCTCTCTCTCACACACACATATATAAACTTTGAAAAGGAAGATTAAAATTTTTATTATTATTTTTTTATTAAAATAATATTTTATTTTATTATTTAAGAAAATGTGTACTATAATGTAAATTTTATTAAATTACAAAAAAAAAAAAAAAAAATCCAAGAATTAGGGGTTACTTAGGAGTTGGTAGTCTAAATGGAGCAATCATCTTAGGTGAGAGTGAGAAACAAAAGAAAAATATCAATGATGAAGCTTATGTGTCAAGATGTTTATGGAATATGTTGTATTTAAAAAAAAATTGTTACTATTCTTAACATGTAGAAAGAGAGACACTTTGTGAGATATGTTAGGGTCCTATAATTTATAGGATCTCAAGGTAATTGAGTATTCTATCTCAAGAATCTTATTTTGTAAATACTTTTCAATTTGCCAATGATTTCCAAATAAAAAGAAAAAAAAATGAAAAAATGA
Source organism: Pinus taeda (assembly GCA_000404065.3). Taxonomy (NCBI): domain Eukaryota; kingdom Viridiplantae; phylum Streptophyta; class Pinopsida; order Pinales; family Pinaceae; genus Pinus; species Pinus taeda. The sequence goes on along the minus strand of APFE031585008.1, from coordinate 43,615 downwards.
AAAGAGGGTATAAAGAAGAAAAATATAGAGAAAAAGAAGGATAATGAAAAACAAGAAAAGATTGAACCCCACCGAAAGAAAAATAAAAAAAAGGAATAATACTTAAAGTGTTGCAAGTCTAAATGCCACTACTCATATATAGTTTTGATTCATTATTGAAAATAAACATTATTTGTAGCTTGTTCAAAATGCCACAATCACTAGTTTTTAGTTTAGTCATTCAATGTAATCATGATTAAACTCCTTTAAATTTTTGTAAACTAAGATAGAGAATAAGGGTTACCCAATAGTTTAATTTGGTTAAAATATTAGTTAGGTAAAAAATGATATTGAACCAATTGTTTAATCTGGATCAACAAGAGAAATAAGGGATAGGTTAGGTAGTTTTTCATTCTGTATAAAAGAAAATAAAAATGGGTTTGCTAGTCTAAGTGCACCCTGTTGGCATTATGATACATGTGTTGTACTTGATGGCAACCAACTTATAGCATAACAACTCACTTGTATATGGTAACTAGATAAATATATGTAACTAGATGAATCTACAGGAGAGATATCATATGTGACAGAATGCATGAGAGTTATGTTTACAGATGTGACAAAAAGCAAGGCAGTTCAAAAGAATCAGTTCAGAAGTAATGTACAGTGGAAAATCACATTATAATAGGTCTATTCAAAGGGAACACAGTAATGGTACAAAAGAATAGGATGAAGTAACAAAGGACTACAGATCAGAATCAATAAGTTGAAGAAAAAGGACATTTTCAGGTATGTTAAGTTGTATACACAGGTGCATTGTACAAAAAGAGCGTGTACACATGGGTTCACTATACAAAAAGAGAGTGTACACATGGGTTCAATATACAAAAAGAGTGTATATGTATGGATGCACTTTAACAGAAGAAAAAGTGCATATGGGATGAAAAATTAAGGAAATTAAGGTGAAAGAATACCAAGGGTCAATACCATGGAGTTGGCCCACAATATTGAGTGGAGTAACAACTATTTGATCCCTTCCAAGAATACCACAGATCCTAAGTGTGGTTTTGGTCTAAGGTATTGGTCTGAGGTTTTCGGTCCAAGGTTTTGGTCTGAGATTTTTGGTCCAAGGTATTGGTCTGAGTTGTTTGGTCCGAGGTATTGGTCCAAGGTATTGGTCCAAGGTTTTGGTCCGAGGTATTTGGTCCAAGGTATTGGTCCTAAGTGGTTTTGGTCCGAGGTATTGAGAAAGGCCAAAACTACATAAGGACAAGAAGTTCAAAGGGCTAAGTGCAGAAGTAATGAATATCTTATGAAGTGCTAGATCAAAAGAAAATATGCATGTTATGGGTTTCTGATGCTTTGCTTGATCAAACTAGGTATGCATCTGAGTGTTTGATGATGGATGAGATCTAATGATGGATCAAGATCATAACGACTTATCATTATGTGATCTGATAATGGATGGGATAGATCTAATTGTTAACACATGTTTTATCCTTTATATGTGACAATCTGGGTATGTCTGAAGTCGGGAATTACAACAAAGTTATAAGTAATTATTTGTAGATCTATACACTAGTTCACTTTGGTGAAGGTGTGTATACACGCTGGTTCGACTCTTCCAAGTTGCGTATACAAAAGGAAAGCTTGATGTTCGAGGATGATTGATCTATCAGATCAGTGATGTAATTTTACTGTTGTCTGCCAATGAAGTCTTCTTAGATCTGAAAGTAAAACTAAATGCATAAAGAGTTTGTGTCTCATTGATTAATTGATTGAGAAAGAAGGGTGATCCTTGTTTCTATTTGTTTAGAACTCTATAATATGACAATAGATCTTCAGAATGTCACTGATTGGTACAGTTTGTGGTTTATAGGTTTTAAGATTCATATATTTAGAGGTATACGCATGTCAGGTAATAAGAAGTACCATATACATGCAGGTTTGCTTCATTAAAGTAGCGTATGCATTCTGAAACATTCCTTTTGAGGTTACAGTTAGTTTTGGTTGTTGATGCAGTGTCCTGGGTTTAGATCTATGTACTGGTTACAGTGATCTATCTATTCTAGTTGATTGGTTGAATTTGATTAAGTTTGAACGAATGGTTGATTCAATTGTGTCAAAGGTTCAGTGATTGTTTGATTAAGTTGTGTTAAAGGTTCAGAAGTTTTAGTGATTGATTGTTTCAGTTATATCAAAGATTGATTGGGTTTCAGTGATTGGTTGATGTAGATGTATTTGATGGTTGTATTGCAGTGGTGATTGATTTTGAGCTTCAATGTTACTAATGGGTGCAGTATGAAAATTTGATGAAACGTGGCCTTCATATTGTAGTATTGTGTACCAGGAGTATCCAGTGTGAAAAATTATGAAATGTGGTCCCTGGAGGACACTGAGGGTTGGAGCCTTCAGTGAGGAAGTCAAAGCTTCCTGCCAGTAGTGGCTGGTGATTTGATCAGGGGGTTGGAGCTCCCTTCTAGTAGAATTTTTAGAACAAGTGAAGGTTGTAGCCTTCTGTAAGTCGGATCCTACGGAGTAATAAATATATTGCTAGTACAAGAACTAGGCGGTTGTAGCTCCCTTCTAGAAGAAGTTGGAGAATTATAGAAGGTTGTAGCCTTCTGCAGGTGGGTGCCTACGTACTAGTATGATTTTTCACCAGTACAAGATTGTAAACAGATTTTCTTATTATTAAAAGAAGATAGAGACAGCAACAACAGGTGGTTTTCACTCTCATTGGGTTTCCACCTTAAATCTGGGTGTTCGTGTGTGTTGCTTATGTTTGATGGTTTATTATGTTATTACTACACATGGTTACTATTTAATGTTTAATAAACTACTAATGCACTAATTAAAGATCAACATATGATCAATTAACTGAATCATAAGTTCACTGGATATACGGTGGTTTCCTTAAAGAACAGCTGCGTGCACACGTGAGTTCCCCTCACTGAAGTAGCGTAAATAAATCTGATTATGGGAATGAAAAAATTATTGATTTTTAAAGACTAATTCACCCCCCTCTCAGTATTATTTCCAGCACACCCTAGAGATAAAATTAATAAATGTTAGTTTAGCTAAGGGTAGGTAGATTAGATTCATGATAAATATTTGTGTATATAAATTTTATCCTAAGTTAAGGATATAATGAAAAGGGAAATATGTGCATTGGGAACAAAGTACTTCATATGTTTCACTTTTCCATTATCCTAAGTTTGAAAATAAAATATTAAAGGAGCGAGCAGACAAATCTTGTTTGTTGTTTATTAATAAAGTTCAACTGTTTGAAGGCATTGGGATTTGATCCCACAATTGAACAATGGACCTCATCCATTTTTGGCCCCCCCTTTCCATTTTGTCTTTACCGCTAGAGGGTGGGTTCGAAAAGCAGTTTCTCCTCCCAGGCCCCATCCCTTACTTGTCTCCCTCTGGTGATTTCTCACCCGCCCCCACTAAAACCGTTAACCGCCCACTACCACCTCCAGAAACCGCTTTCCCTCTCCTGCTCTACCACACCCCACCACTTTCCCTCCACCACTCTCCGCCTGCGACATGGCATGATCAATGAACAAATTAAATGCATTCCTAGCCAAAATGATCGTTCTCCATTCTATTCAATTTCTCCAGGGTAACCATTCAGCCTAATGGTCCCACACCATTCTTAACGGGACTATTCTCACGTTTAAAAGCTCTAGAGCATGTCATTCTCACCCCTTTTCACTCTTGTTTTTCTTTTTATTAATAGTTTCCCACATCGATCTCTATCAGAGAAATTCCATGGCCAGATTACGACAAAAACTAACATTTCCTTCTATTTTCACCTAACAGTCCTTTATTTTGTTGTGTTCGGTAAGCTCGTCTGCAAATTCATCCTATACTCAGACTTTTACAGTCATGCCTCCCAAAAATAAGACTCAAGATAAGCATATAAATCATGTAATTCCCCCTTTTGTAGATTTAGATCATATACCTTTCGCTGATAGGGATTACAGGATAAAAGAAACTCAGTGTGAGTGTGATTTTCTGGAATTTTATTGCTAGTTAGGGATAAACACATAGACAAAACTGATGAAATTGGGCTCTGGCAATCAAACCTCCCCCATTATATTTTCCCCTTGGCATTCCAAGCCCAAAAATTTACCAAAAGGTGTCAACCTTGTTATGTCCCTGCCCAAAGAGCCATCATTGCCCCTACAAGTGATATTATTTTCACCATCACAACCCAATCCATTGACCAAATGATGCTAGCCCCAATTCTTGAAAATACTACCCCTTTCTCCCTAGAAGCCCTCACCCAACTTTATCAAAAGTTGGACTTTGCCACCAGAGCCAAAATTTTTGAGATTTTCTTGCTAGAGAATGCCCAATTACCCAAAAAGAATCCTCCATATCCTTCTTCCATTTTCCCTCATCAGGCCAAGCAGATTATTTCCATGATTTCTTACATTTTAGGCTATCTTTCTCATTAGTGGTTATATGAGCCCATTTTAGCATTCCTCTCCATATTTTCCACAGACAGCAAGCCATCATTGGTGTTCAATTTCAATCAATTTTTGGCCGATAATATCCATGAACAGTTCATAAAGTTTCCTACAAAATAGGTGTTCAATTGCACCTCTATTTTGATTTATATGTTCCTCTATTGTCAAGCAGACAAATTCTGTTTTGCATTGCAGAAGCTGGATGATGCAGGGAACCGACAGGCAGTAATATATCGGACCTCATTGGTCATGAGAGAACAACAGGAATTCATTTATAAGCGGTTTATCTAAGACTTTTTTCATTTAGCCATGAACATTCTAAACAATGTAGTACAACCCAAAATTAGTGAGGAAATGAGGAGAACTTTTCATTTGTCAGACCAAGCAAAGACAGTGGATTGCTATTTATACCAAAATTACACATAAATCATGGTATATGGTTGTGAATTGCCCCCCTATAAACTCCCCAAATACCTCCCAATTAGGATTTTTTCCCGGGAATATCAGGAAGATGTTGAATTCAGATGACATCCATTTTGTAGTGGCAAAGAAGAAGGCATAATTTAGAATAAAGACACAAGTGGGCCCATCTGTGTGCAACACAAGGACAATAGGTGAAGAGGAAGATAGAATGCTTAAAGAAATGAAGTTCAGTTTGAGATTTACATGGTCTTATGACCCCTTTGGCATCATCTCAAAGCTCAGAGTGGTGAAGAAAAACACTCCTTACATTCATACTTCAAGGCCAGACATAGAATAGTATGTCAATCAGATGGATTGGGCAGAAAATACCTTACAAGAAGCTGAAGAACAACTTGTTTCTACTTCTATTTTGTAGACTCCTATTCGTCAGGAAAAATCAAGCAAAAGATAGAGGGAGGAAGGATCATCATCTATAACTGGGAGTGAAGCTAAAGAACTCTGAATCAGCTATAGGAAGAGAGCAAAGGTAACTCCTAGAGTAGAATTGGAAAAAGGAACTAAAGAGTAGGAAGCCATCATCATCACGGATTCACCACCCGCAAATACCAAATTCACAACATCTCCTTCTGAACGTTCATCTTCACAAGGTCACAAGGAAACTGAGGTGGAATCACACAATGTCCAAACAAAAAAAGAGAAGACAATTTTTGACAGGTACAGGGAGATAAAGCTCATAAATGAAATTTCCAAAGAATAGCACTTATAACCAATTTTGGAAGCAAACCTCCAACTCACAAAGTAGGTTGTTGTCAGTCTTTGATACAAAGCATGGAAAAATGCAGATGGATTTTCCTGAGGCCCAGATTCCATAACCAAAATCAGCAATAGACTATAAGAGCACAACTTTTGAATTTACCACAAAGGACATACATCCCATTAATAAAATGGATATGCACAAGGAAAATCATGAAATGATATCCTCTACTTTAACTAACACTTCTATGTCACTTTCTAAATTGCAAGTTTATTTTGCAAATGTCCAGTCACAGTTGAAGATGGAAAAGGTCTCCTCTTTGGCAAATGATAACAGGATCAAGTCTTTGGAATACTTGGTGATTAGGATAGGGTATGACCCTAAAGATGTCAATGTTTGTTATGAAACCAACTCAAGAAAAGATAGAAAAGATAGATCAATGCCTTAGAATTCAGCCTCTTCGAGGGGGAAAC
>APFE031585008.1:5516-35242 GCA_000404065.3 Pinus taeda | reverse complement strand
GATGACCTATTTGGAGTAGTGAAACCCTAAAATCCAAAGCTCTGATACCAAATGTTATGAAACTAGCTCAAGAAAAGATAGAAAATATAGATCAACGCCTTAGAATTTAGCCTCTTCGAGGGGGAAACCTCCTTTACATTACATAAATGAACAATTCTTGGATGAAACAAATGAAAATACCTCCTTTCTATATATAGGAGTCTAAGGGGTCATAACATAATCAGAGACGACATAACAATAATAATGTAAGGGCACAATAATAACAATAGCGGGCTTCTTTGGGGCACAATAGTAACAATATGGGCACTACGTGGGTACATCAATATAATAAGTGGGTTGTACTAATAACAATAAAGGGTTACACTAGTAGTATAGGGGCCTAATAATGTTGCTAAGGAGATTGTTAAAAAGAAGAACATGGACATTGCAACCTTAAGAAAGCAACTCAAGCTGCCAACCACAGAGGATCCAATGCCCAAGGATATTGAAGAAATTGAAACACAGAAAGCAGATGTGATGAAATTAATCATAGAACAAAATATATAGATTAGGCAGATGGAGACAGAATTAGAGAAAATGATAAAGGAGAAGGAAGATAGTTAAAAGATGGCTGTTGTCACCTTTGATGCCATACCTATTTATCAGCTTCCATCAATAGGAGCAACTACTGTAGCCACTTCTTCCACTCAAACTCTGAGTTCTGACCAAGTAATAAATACATTATAGAACATGTCACTATAGTCAAAAGAGATTGAGACTTTGCAGGGCCAAATCAAAGCTTTGGAAGTGCAAAAGACCAAATCTAAAGTTGCTCAGATTACTGAAATGAAGAAATCTCAGAGACTGATTGAAAAGTTTCACAAGGTAGAGAGAGACACTTCAATTGGTCAGACCTTGACCCAAGCTAAGGAAAATATTTGGTTGAATATATTAGACTCTATGAATGAGATTTGGCCTTCTATCCAAATCATATTTGAGCAAAAATAACTGATAGAAAAGGATACAAAAACTATTGTGAAAGGAAGAGAAAAGTTGGGAGAGATGCCCACAGAAGCCTCTAATATAATCGAGTTCTTAAACTCAAAATCCAAGTATGAGTTGGAGGAGGTAGGAATCAGTGAGAGAACCACCACCATTCTGGATGTCAAGAAAGTTTTGATAGCAAGAAATCTCATTGATCAGTTGGAAGAAAGGTGTGAAACCTTAGAGTTGTAGGTAAACAGATTCACAAATAGAATTGAAGCCTTAATCCAAAAGGGACTGCCCAATATCTATGTTATAAATGAAAAATTGATCACTCAGGAAGACTATATCTTGAAGATGAAAGAAGTGGCTAAAAGAAACATTAAGTTTAGTGGAATTAAGGGAAGTATGATAGCAAAGGCGTTTCTGGAAACCATGTCAAATGATTTCCATGTATAGAATGAGGTAAAACACATTTTTAATCTAAAACCAACTTTTTCCAAATACACAGAGGTAGATGAAATTTACTGCAGGGTAATAAAATTGACAGTGCCAGATGAAAAGAGATGGGAAGAATTACTTGATTTACTGGATTGAAGGATAATTCAAGAGTAAAAACAACTAGCCATCCTAGCATTCAGCACGACGGTCAGTTCAACATCGGAGCATTGTTCTGGGTTGACTCAGTAACTGAAACCATCAAAATAGAGCCACCTTTATTGTCAATAGCCTACGTGGCCTATTTGTTTGCTAGGATTAGAAGAAATAGTTTGTAATTAGGCTAATAATACACTGTCGATCTGACAGTGGTTTTGTAAAAAAATTTGTAACTTTATTTATAAATACTTCACTGTTTGAAGTATCAAAGGTTGATTTCCGAATGTAATTTGCTTCTTGTGATGTGTCTCTTTTGTCTGTTTGTTTAAACATTTTTTTTCCTTTCTCTGTTATTCAAAATATCTGAATTAATCAAGAGAAACTCTGATAAATAGGATTCGTTATTTAGAGCACCATATTTTGGTTGTTGTTAATTTTAATGTTTTCGACTGAAGTCATATCAAGGAATTCTTAATTTCTCCTTGGTTTCTAATGAACCTTACACTTCTGCTACTCCACAATTCATTTAATTTCTGAAAAGGTCCAGTTAGTGCAACCTACCTTTCCCTGTGAGAACTCCTCTAAAAATTGCTGCAAAAATCCAGTTTAGTTTGTAGACTCCATAGCCCAATGGAATTATAACACTCAAATCAACCAAACCAATCAAACAAAACAAATAACTACAATCATAGCTAGCCTAAAATTTACATAAAAACAAAGATGAATTAAAGAGATAGATCCCTCTCTGAAGTTGGCAGGGCTAGATCCCAACTTCCAAAGTGGGTTTGATGTTGTCCAATGTGTTTACTCCCTCAACCTCAAAAATACAGAACGAAAACATAGTGGAAACCATACCGGGGAAGAATAATTTCTAATCTAAAACATTATTAATCCCTAGTATCTAATCAATATTTCTACAAATAAATACTTATATATCATTATGAAATACATGATCTGAGGTTGTTATTTTGTAAATATTCTAGTGTGTCATTGATTTGATTTTTCTTTGTGTAATGATTTTTAATAGACCTAGCTCCCAAAATAATTTTCACTAGATCTCACCCTGACCCCAACCTTGTTGAATTTGTAGATAACCTTGAGAAATTGGTGAGAAAGAAAGTTTTACAAAGAGTCAAGGTAGTAATAGTCCATTGTCTAGATTCAATTCTCTCCCTGAGAATATTCCTTTGTCAAGGCCTAATTCTCTCCCAAAGAAATTTGAAACTATACAAGATATAGAGTTTGATTTTCCTTTCCAGCATAGTTTGTTTAGATCAAAGTCTGAGGCTTTTGTAGATCAAGTTGTCATTGATAAAACCCTACTGCAACCATACATACCACAGACCCAACATTTTGAAACAGATCCTGATCTTGAATCCTTCCAACAATTTGACAAATCACAAGGTATATTTTCAGTGTTGGACCAAGCTATTAAAGAAGATTTTATTCAACAATTTGTTGAATTTTCTGCTTTAACAGTTGTAGCAGCCTCCTTGTCTACCCAATCTTCCCAGTTAGTCCATCTACAACCTCCTAGTCCTACTCATTCCATAGTTTCAGCTTCCTCACCTATGATCTCTCAAACTGTTATTCCTACTATCCCTGTAGTTATCAAAACTACACCTCCATTAGGTCCATATTCAAGTCAATATTCCAAAATAACTATGGTAGGTAGGTATGCATCATTGGTGTTACCAGGCCAGCTAAATGCTATGCCTGGAGATTACCAATATAAATTTGTGACCTTATATAACATTGGTGCTTATACTGCTTAGCAGCATGTGTATAGGATGAATAATGTGTTTTACCTTCAAGAAGGAGATTAACTTGATGTTAAAATGAGATTGTTTGCTCAGAGTTTACGAGGTGATGTCAAGAAATGGTTTAGGAGTTTACCTGCAGGAAGTATAGAAAACCTTGATGCTTTCCATCAAACTTTCTTAGCTAGATGGGAGATCAAGAAAAATCCACTTCACCTCCTAAATGAATATAAAATACTGAAAAGAAAACCAAATATAAGTGTGGAAGAACACTGTGAATGGTTTAATACTATTTACAATGCCATTCCACAAGACATCAAGCCCTCCTCTAACCTGGCTCTAAGTTATTTTCAAAATGGTTTTGATGTAGACATGGAATATCATCTTAGAGAGAGATAGAGACCTGACAACTTTGGAAGAAATGCAAGTAAATGCTATTAAAGTTGAAGCAAACATCCTAGCCAAGAAGGCCAAACTGAAATTTGAACACAAAGTTACCATAAAAGAAGAACCTTCTACTTCTGTTGTTGATCATAAAATTGATAACCTAGTGAGAGTAGTGAATTAGATGATGCAAAGAGTAAACATCAATAACCAAACTCAAGTAAGAGAGAACCAAATTGCTCCTCAAAATAGAAACCAAAACTTTAGAAGGAATGTTCCCCAAATTAAAGAAAGAGAACAAAAGGGTCAAGACCAGCAAGTTCAGCCTCCTTTTCAGGCAAATTACACAAATGATGAGGGGAATATTGTTGAAGATTTAGAAGATAATCAAATAAATCTAATGGGGACAAATGATGATGAAACAATTTTCTTCACTCAAGAGGAGTAGGAACTTTTTCTCCTAGCCCAAACTAAACTAGATTCTGAAGAATCAAACGAATATAAAAAAGGGTTAGAAAATGCCATAATGGAATTCCATAGGTAGTGTAACCTTAGGATAAAAAAGAATCTAGACACTCTCAAAACTAAAAACTCAGATAATCATGCTAAAAAGTCATCTGAAATTGAACATAGGAAAACGACTGATAGTCTTCCTAAAGAAACTGTGGATAATTCTGGCAAGAAAAAAGTAGAAATCCCTATTAAGAGGGTTATTGACAGTGTTTCTAAAACTACTCAAACATATATCCCAACCACTAGTCAACAAAAAAAGCATATGAAAAAACAAATCATAGATCAATCTAAAATTTCCAACATGAATAAGATTCAAACATCGTTCAACATTGAGAATGAACTAGCGAAATTGAAAATCCCTATTCCTCTCACAAAGTTAATGAGTAAAAACATGTACAAACTCCAAGTAATGAAAGCTTTAAACATAGGGGAAAATACTGACTCTGTAAATTTGAATGATGACCAACCTGAACTCTTATTTGGACCAAAAGTTGAAGGAAATCCACAGGAAGGGGGTGTTCCCCCATTCTATGTTAGCCTGAATATTCATGAAAAAATTCTCCATAATGTTATGCTAGGTTCATGTGCCTCCCACAATTTAATGCCTAAATATGTTATGGAGAAATTAGGACTTGACATTACTATACCTTATAAAGACTTGTATTCCTTTGATTCCGACAAAGTTAGATGCCTAGGTCTTATCAAAGACCTATGTGTTACTTTAGCTCAAATCCCTACTAAAATTTTAGTAATTGACATAGTGGTTGCAGATATTCCCCCTAAGTATGGCATGTTGTTTTCACGCTCATGGGGAGAAAAATTACAAGGTACCCTACAGATGGATATGACCTTTGCTACCATACCAGTCTTTGGGTAGAAAAAAATACTATATAGGGAAACCTTGATGAAATTCATGGTGAGGAGTCAAGAAAAACCTCACAACTATCCACTTTATTCTATTCACTCAGATTTGGATTCTTTCATTCTTTACAATGATGGGGATATCAACAACCAAGTAATCAACATTGAACTGAAATTCCTAAAATGGACCCAACCCAATCACAAATAACAGAACTAAATACTCCTCCTAAACCTTTTTGGAACATGATTTTTGATGGCTCTTGCAGCAAAGATGGTGCTGAAGCAGGAATTTGGGTGGTTAATAAAGGAAATAATCATGTTAAGGGTCACTCATACATGATTAATTTTCAATGTACCAATAACATAACAAAGTATGAAGCCCTTATTTTAGGATTGCAGTTGTTAAAAACGTTAGGTGCGAAAAGAGTCTCCAGTCAAGGAGATGTTGAATTAATTATCAAACAAATTAAAGGAGAATATTCAACCAAACATCCTAGAATGAGAGCATACATAAATGTTGAGCTTGACTTCCCATAAATTTTTCTTAAATATGACATTTTTCCAATTCCTAGAAAACAAAACATCATTCCAAACAATCTAGCTTTTTCAGCCAACTCTTGTAAAATGCCTTATCCTAATCAAGAATATGTACTGGAGGTAAAACACCGACCAACTATGCCTGATAACATGAGATATTGGCAGGTGTTTGGAAATGATAAACATATTGAAAGTTTTCTACAATCAAAAGATAAATTTCAAGATGATAGTGTTGATTTGGAATCTAAAGTAGATAGACAAATTGTGGAACATTCTAATCTAGAAAAGAAAATAGATAATTTAGATGTAAATACACCCGCAGATAAAATTGTAAATAAACTAGAATTGCTTGAAATAGACCCTGAAAAATAATAATTTGAAACACTCCAACTTAAAGATAATGTTTTTCCTAGAGGTCTAGTTCCATTAGAAGAATTATTTGATTTCAATGATGTGGCTAAAAAACCTAAGATTGAGCCCTCAGGAACAACAATTGAAGATTGTAATTTAGGTACTGAAAAAGACCAAAATCATAAAACTATCTAAATCAATCCCAACAACTGAAAAACAAAAATATATTAGTTTATTCAATGAATTTAGTGATGTTTTTGCTTGGATACATAAATCATACATCACAAAATTCCAATTAAAGAAGATCAAAAACCCTTTAAACAAAAACTTCGTAGAATAAACCTGGTTCTAATGCCTTTAATTGAGAAGGAAATCAAAAGAATGTATGATTCTAAAATCATATTTGCTCTTAGGTACTCTAAATGGGTTTCCAATATTGTGCCAACCAGGAAGAAAACAGGTGAAATCAGATTGTGTATAGATTTCAGAAACCTAAACATAGTTTCCCTAAAAGACAACTATCCCTTACCTAAAATGAAGCATATTCTGCAAAAGGTAGTTGGATCTTCTAGGATTTCCTTATTAGATGGATTCTCAGGTTATAATCAAGTCCTAGTTCATCTAGAGGATCAGGAAAAAACAACCTTTACCACTCCATGGGGTACCTTCATGTATGTGAAGATGCCTTTTGGACTAATGAATGTTGGGGCCACATTTCAAAGAGTAATGGATATTTCTTTTGCTGATGAAATTGGCAAATTTATTGTGATCTATCTAGATGACATAACTGTATATTCTAAATTTGATGAAGAACATTTGATGCACCTGAGAAGAGTTTTTGAAAAATGTAGAAGGTTTGGGATTTCCTAAGAAAACAGTCTTTGGCCTTGAAGAGGGAAAACTTCTTGGTAATATCATATCTAAGGAAGGTATTAAAATTGATCCTAAAAGGATTGAAGATTTTTTGAAAATAAATCATCCAAGCAATATTAAATAACTTCAATCATTTATTGGGAGAATAAAATTCCTGAGAATATTTATCCCTAACCTTGTAGAACTTCTCAGAAATATCACAAACATGCTAAAATGAGATTCTGAAATTAGGTGGAACCTTGAAGCTAGGAAATCATTCAACCAGGTTAAACAAGCATTTAAAAAGGCACCAATCCTTATTATTCGAGATTTTACTAAGGATTTTATAATTTTTTCATTTTCCTCTAAACATAATGTTGCAATTGTCCTTTTGCAGAAAAATGTTGATGGATATGAACAACCCACTACTTTCTTTAGCAAGGCCTTGAGGGATGTTGCACTCAAGTATAATATAATGGAGAAACAGGCTTTCGCACCAATAAAATCAATTAAATATTTCAGGGTATATATCCTTCATTCTCATATAATTTCTTATGTACCAAATGTTGTAGTTAAAGATATTTTGACACAGAATGGACCAAATGGCAAAAGAGGCAAATGGATTACCATCATACTGGAATATGACATGGAGATCAAGCTAACCAAGCTTATCAAAGGACAATGATTAGCCAAATTCATGGTTGAATCTAATTTTTATGCTTTAGATATCAACTTTGTAGTTGAATTAGATGATCAAGACGAACAAGCGACTCCACAACTAGATGAGGCTTTCATGACCTCACCCTAGTATGCAGACCTTACTTGTGTTTTATTTAATTTAAATGCTCCTCCTAGTCTAACAAAGACAAAGGATAGATTTCTAAAACTAAAAGTAGTTAAATTTTGCATCATAGAAAATGTTCTATATGGGAAAGATGTTTGTGGTATTCTACTAAAGTGTTTATTAAGAAATGATGTAGAAATAAAAATGCAGGAATTCCATGAAGGTGACTTTGGTGGCCATTTGTATTGGAAAACCACTGCCAATAATATCCTTAGAGTTGGTTTTTACTGGCCTACGATTTTCCCATATGTTCATAGGAAGGTAACCTCTTGCCACAAGTGTCAAATCTTTGAGGGGAAAAGAAATATTTTTCCACTACCTTTGAAGCCTGTATATGTTGAAATTCCTTTCCAACAATGAGGATTGGATTTCATTAGATAACTCCAACCTCCATCCTCTGCTCAACATAAATGGATCCTTACTACTATTAACTACTTCATCAAATGGATTGAGGCCACTCCTTCTAGGCTAGTCACCGATGTTGTTATCATCAAATTCTTAGAAACCAATATCCTGTACAAATTTGGCTACCCAAACAAGCTTATTACATACAATGTTGTAACCTTTAGGTCTAAGAAAATGATAGATTTCTGCAACAAATACCATATCACCATGGGGCATTCAATTGCTTATTACCCACAAGGTAATGGGTTGGCTGAATCTTCAAATAAAACTGTGGGAAATAGTATCAAGAAGCTATTAGCAGAAAATAAAAAGTCATGGCACAACAAGCTCATAAATGAACTTTGGTTGATAGGCTCACCACAAAGAAATCAATTGGCATGTCACCATACCAATTGGTTTATGGAATGGATGTTGTTTTTCCATCCTCTTTGGGAGTTCCTATCATGAAGTTAATTCAAGAATTGCAGGCTGATCCAAATGACATTCAAAGGAGAATTGATCAAACAATCCAATTGCAACAATCCAGGGAAGAAGTTTATAATAAGGCTCAGGCCATGCATGAGAATATCAAGAAAGTTTTCGACAGAAGGAAAAAAGAAGATGATTTCACCTTGGGTGATAAAGTCTTAAAGTGTGATTCTAGAAGAGAAGACAAAGGGAAGCATGGAAAATTTGACAATTTATGGATGGGATCTTATGTCATTTATTTTTTCAAAGGGAATAATGCATTCTTGATAAGAAATTTAGATGGGACAGAATTACCTGGTGGATCTATCAATGGCAGGATGCTCAAACACTATTTCTCTGAGAAATAGAAGTTTTCTAGCATTTATCATTGTAAATATCATTTCCCTTACTGTTTGGATTGGGTGACCTATTAATAGAATTTGAAGCCCACAGAGAAGGCCCTAAGCTTCTATTGATGAGTTACCATAAGTACTGCAACAAAGAAATGAGAGGTAGCTATTGCTGAAATAAGACACTCAAGGCTACTGATCACATGTTCTTAGCACCTCACAGGGAGAGTTCCATCCCTAGATGAAGCCATTGTTAGGATCCTAAAATTTATAAGATCTCAAGGTAATTGAGTATTCTATCTCAATAATTTTGTAAATACTTTCCAATCTGTGAATGATTTCCAAATAAAAATAAAAAAGAATTAAAAATTGAAAAGAGGGTATAAAAAAGAAAAATAAAGAGAAAAAGAAGAATATTGAAAAAGAAGAAAATATTGAACCCCACCAAAAGAAAAATAAACAAAAAGGAATAATACTGAAAGTGTTGCAAGTCTAAATGCCACTACTCATAGATAGTTTTTCTTCATTACTGAAAAGAAAAGTTGTGTGCAACTTGTTCAAAATTGCACAATCACTATTTTTTAGTTTAATCATACAGTGTAATCATTATTAAACTCCTTTAAATTTCTATAAATTGAGATAGAGAATAAAGAGTTACCCAACAATTTAATTTGGGTAAATCATTAGTTAGGTAGAAAATGACATTGATCCAGCTATTTAATCTGGATCAATAGGATAAATATGGGATAGGTTAGGTAGTTTTTTTCATTTTGTATAAGAGAAAATAAAAATGGGTTTGCTAGTCTAAGTGCACCCTAGAGATTAAAAAAAATGTTAGTTTAGCCAAGGGTAGGCAGATTAGATTAATGATAAATATTTGTATATATAAATTTTAAAAGAGAAACATGTGCACTGGGAACAAAGTACTTGATATGTTTCATTTTTCCCTTATCCAAAGTTTGAAAAAAAAATATTAAAGGCATGAGTGGACAAATCTTGTTTGTCATTTATTAATAAAGTTCAACTGTTTGAAGGCATCGGGATTTGATCCCGCAATTGATCAACGAACCTCATCTATTTTCGGCGCCCCCTTTTCATTTGTCTTTACTACCGGGGAGAGGGTCCAGAAAGTAGTTTCTCCCACTGGGCCCCCTTCCTTACATGTCACCCTCTGGTGATTTCGCACCCTCCCCCACTAAAACCATTAACCTCCCACTACCCCCTCCGGAAACTGTTTTCCCTCATCCGCTCTACTGCGTGCCACCACTTTCCCTCCACCACTCTCCACCCACCACATGGCATGACTGTTTGTTGAAAAGTGTGCAACAAGAAATTCTAAATTTAGGAAGTGCTAAAAATAGAACTACTAAAATAACACTTCTAAAAATAGCAGTTTGGCCAATGAGCATTTTTGCCACCTCGGGTGAGAGGTGAAACTACTAAAAAAAGCATCTTCTAAAAATAGCATTTTTGGGTCCTTTCCTATTTATAGCAGTCCCTGGTCTATCTATAGGAAGTAAATTCGAATTTGATCTTACCAGCAGTTTTGAATGTTAATTAATTAATTCATCTTGAGTTAATTAGTTAAGGAAAAGCAAACTTGAAGTCTTTGTGAGAACATGCAATTATTTCTCCACTAATTGGGGAATGTGTCCTTTATTTTCTCCACTGATTGAGCAATTAAGGATGAGTTCTATATTGAGGATTAGTTGACTTAGTTTAACTTAGTCAAGTCCAATTAGATTAATTTAACAAGTTGTTAAATTAATGAGATATAGTTTTTTGATGCTTGCATGCATGTGACAACTATTATTTTCAGATAACTGAGTATTCCCTCATGCATAACTGATGCATGGCAATTCAGATAGAGACCCAGTTGAGATCAGATGGTGGGACAGCGTTATGTTAGTTGCTAGGATATTTCTAGTAAGTATTCCTTGCATGCAGGAGGAACTTGAGTCCTCAAGTATTGTGTAGTTGGACCTGAGGTTGACAACAGGTATGATTAGGCCAATTTACATGTGTTTTGTATTTAGACCCCAATCAAAATTGTGCAAATAAATAGGAGCTTGGACCTGAGGTGCAACCTTTATATATAGGGCTAGGTAGTCCATGAGCTACATCATCAGAGTACAGAGAGAGGAGGGCAACTTTTGCGCTGATTCTTTTTGTATGTTGTTGAGGATTTCCACTTAATTGATAATATAGAGATGGGGTTTTAAGCTGGTGCTTTTCCTGGATAAATTCTTTTGTGTTATGTGTGATTGATTCCTTCTTATCAATTATATGTGTTCATGCTTGATGTTGCTCATGTTCAATTAAACTTCTGCAAAGTTTATGGTAGATGTAGATCTAGTATTATGCTTTAGTACATTGCATATATCAGTTTGATCTACAGGTGAAATTTCTACACGATATCAGTGAGCTAGCTTACTTGTATAGAAAATTCTACATGGTATCAGAGAACAAGTGATCAAGGAAGAACAATATACAAGAAGGAATTCGAAGTTTATTATTTAGGATATAGATCTCAAGTTCTTATCACATCTATTTCACCGATGCCATTCTACGGTTTGAGGCTTGAGTATGCCCTTGATGGTAGCTCAAACTATATAGCTTGGAAGGATCGCATGAAGGTAGTATTGGAAGATAATGGCCTTAAGGACTTCATTGATCAAGAAGTCCCTAAGCCTACTGGTGCTACTCAACTGGTGGAATGGAAGAAGTGTGTGGCTAAAGCTAGGAGAATTCTCTTGGAGGGAGTGCGAGATCACATTGTCTCGATCCTCCATGGGAAGGGGACTCCATTTGCAGTGTGGAAAATATTGAAAGAGCTATATCAAAATAACAGTGATTAGAGGAAGCTGGCACTGAAGGACAAAATTCGAAAGATCAAGTGTGAAAGGATGAGATGATCTCTATGTATCTGACCAAGCTCATCACATGTAGGGATGAGATTGCAAGTGTAGGGATCATGACATCTGATGATGACATGGTGAGTCTAGCACTCCTTGGCCTTCCTAAGAGCTAGCACAACTACCAGGAATCGGTTAATGGAAGGGAGAAACTGCTAGATTGGGAATGACTATGGTTTGATTTGATGCAGCTGGAGATCAAATGGAGCACCAGAGACGATTCTTCATCCATGGAGGATGAGGAGAACTATGCCCTAGTGAGTAAGGCAAAGAAGGGGAAGGAGAAGGTTTCTCTTTTTGAACCTAGTTCTTCCAATGGTGGGAAGAAGGTTGACAAATCAAAAGTGCGATGCTTTCATTGTCATGAGGTGGGCCATTGTGCTGCAAATTGTCCATAGAGGAAATCTAAGAAGGGATCCGGGGAAGGATCTGAAGGTGAGGCACTTGCTTCACAGTTTGAATTGGATTTCACACTCTTCGCATGCATGGCTTCATCAATGGTGGGAAGTGGTTGGTTTCTTAATAATGGAGCTTCTTTCCACATGATCGACAATAAGAGTTTGTTCAGTACTTTGGAGGAGAAATATCTCCAAATACTCATAGCGATGGGTAATGATGAAAAATATAGTGTCTCATGTGTAAACATGGTTATTTTTCAGAGGGAGCATGGAGCTCGCCTTACCTTGACCGATGTTAAGTATGTACCAGGACTGAAGAGAAACTTGGTGTCGATTGCAATGCTGGAACACAGAGGCTATGGCGTCGTCTTCAGTAAGGGAAAGGTTTTCCTTAGACACATCATCACTAGATAGGTGAAGTAGATTGGTTCACAGGTCAAAAACCTGTATGCTCTTGAGGTTCAAGATGCATGCAAAGCCTTGAGCAGCAAGGCAACTGATGGAGACTTGGTGGTTGAGAGGGAGGGTATATTACCTCTCAACATGCTGTGCCAGAAGAACTCTCAGACGATTGTGGAGGAGCTACGATTGGTGTAGTAGCTTCAGGAGGTTGTGGAGAAATCGTAATAGGAGAAGCTGAGAGGAGATCAAGTACAGACATCTATTCATGCAGAGACCTCTAGTAGGGGGAAACTTCGAGCTAGGTGGGCAAAGGGATCACGTGCAGCCATACCTCCAGGTAGGAGGTGGGGTGATATAGAGTGATCATCCCAAGGAGGAGTGGCAGGATCCTTGAGGTACCCAACCTCTTAAACGAGACCTTGCTACGGGGGCCCTGATGTGGAGTAGCAGGAAACGACTGATTGGGTAGAGACATATGCAGATGGAGCAGCAAATAGAGCTACAATGTAGGGAATCCCAAGACAACGCAGAGCATGCAGGCTGCAGCAATGCGAGAGGCGCAAGTGTGTTGCATAATGCAGGTTAGCACAGAGAAGGGTGTAACAATGCGAGATGAATGGAGATGTTGCAGTAGCGTAGAGGTTAGAGAGGGAGAACTTATCAGTAGCAGGTAGAGCTTCAGCATTAGAGTATGTTTCTAGCCCAACAGAGAGGTCAGTTGGGAGTTTTTTTGTTCCGCATGTTGCTGGAGCAACCGCACTTGGTAGATATGTGGCATGTAGAACATTCCAGAGTTACAGGATCGGGTTCAAGAGGGAGCCTTTCTTATTGAGAGGGAGTTTTGAAAAGTGTGCAATAAGAAATGCTAATTTTAGGAAGTGTTAAAAATAGAATTGCTAAAAATAGCACTTCTAAAAATAGAATTTTGGCTAATGAGCATTTTGGCCTCCTTAGGTGAGAGGTGAAACTGCTAAAAATAACATCTTCTAAAAATAGCATTTCTGGGTCCCTTCCTATTTATAGCAGTCCCTGGTCTATCTATAAGAAGTAAATTCGAATTTGATCTTACCAACAGTTTGGAATATTAATTAATTAATTCATCTTGAGTTAATTAGCTAAGGAAAATCAAACTTGAAGTCTTTGTGAGAACATGCAATTATTTCTCTACTAATTGGGGAATGTGTCCTTGATTTTCTCCACTAATTGAGGAATTAAGGATGAGTTCTATATTGAGAGGATCAGTTGACTTAGTTTAACTTAGTCAAGTCCAGTTAGATTAATTTAACAAGTTGTTGAATTAATGAGATATAGTTTGTTGATGCTTGCATGCATGTGACAACTATTATTTTCAGATAATTGAGTATTCTCTCATGGATAACTAATGCATGGCAGTTCAAACAAAGACCCAGTTCAGATCAGATGGTGGGACAGTGTTCTGTCAGTTGCTAGGATATTACTAGTAAGTATTCCTTGCATGCAGGAGGAACTTGAGTCCTCAAGTATTGCGTAGTTGGACCTGAGGTTGATAGCACGTACGATCAGGCCAATTTACATGTGTTTTGTGATTGGACCCCAATCAAAATTGCGCAAGGAAATAGGAGCTTGGACTTGAGGTGCAACCTTTATATATAGGGCTAGGTATTCCATGAGCTACATCATCAGAGTACAGAGAGATCAAGGTAGCTTTTGAGCTGATTCTTTTCGTATGTTGTTGAGGATTTCCACTTGATTGATAACACAGAGATGGGGTTTTAGGTTGGTGATTTTCCCGGATAAATTCTTCTGTGTCATGTGTGATTGATTCCTTCTTATCAGTTATATGTGTTCATGCTTGATGTTGCTCATGTTCAATTAAGCTTCCGCAAAGTTTATGGTAGATGTAGATCTAGTATTATGCTTTAGTACATTGCATATATCAGTTTGACCTGCGGGTGAAATTTCTACATGATATCAGTGATCTAGCTTATTTATAGAGAAAATTCTACACTATTGAACCAATTAAATGTGTTCCCAACCAGAATGACCATTCTCCAATCAATTCGATTTCTCTCGGGTAACCGTTCAGCCTAACAGTCATGCGCCATTCTTAACAAGACTATTCTTAGCGTTTAAAATCTCCTAAGCTTGTCATTCTCACCCCTTTTCACTCTTGTTTTTCCTGTTATTCACAGTTTCCCACAACGATCTCTATCAGAGAAAGTCTGCAGCCAAATTACGACAAAAACTCACATTTCCTTCCGTTTTCACCTACCAGTCCATTATTATGCTGTGTTCGGTAAGCTCCTCTGCAAATTCATCATGTACTCATAATTTTATAGTCATGCCTCCCAAAACTAAGACTCAAGATAAGCCTATTAATCCTTTAATTATCCCTTCTGTAGATTTAGATCATATACCTTTAACTAGTAGGGATTACAGGATAAATGAAACTCAGTATTGTTGGTTAGAGGATAAACACACAAACAAAACTTATGAAATTGGGCTCTGGGATTTAAACCTCACCCATTATATTTTCCCCTTGGCATTCCAAGCCCCAGAATTTACCAAAAGGTGTCAAGATTGTTATGTCCCTGCCCAAAGAGCCATCATTGCCCCTGCAGGTGACATTCTTTTCACTATTATAGCTCAATCCATTGACCAAATGATGTTGGCCCCAATTGTGGAAAATTATGCCCCTTTCTCCCTAGAAGCCCTCACCTAGCTTTATCAAAAGTTGGACCTTACCACCAGAGCCATAATTTTTGATATTTTCTTACCAGAGAATGCCCAATTACCCAAAAAGAATCCTCCATATCCTTCTTCCCTTTTCCCTAAGAAGGCCAAGTAGATTATTTCCATGATTTCCTACATTTTAGGTTATCATTCTGATCAGTGGGTAGATGATCCCATTTTGGGATTCCTCTCCATATTTTCCACAGACATCAAGCCCTCCTTAGTGTTCAAATTCAATCAATTTTTGGCTAATAATATCCATGAACAATTCATGAAGTTTCCTACAGAACAAGTGTTCAATTACACCTCTATTTTGACTTATATGTTCCTCTATTATTAGGAAGAAAAATTTAGTTTTGCATTACAGAAGCTGGATGATGCAGGGAACCAGCAGGTAGTAATCTTTTAGACCTCATTGGTCATGAGAGAACAACAGGAGTTCAGTTATAAGAAGTTTATCGAAGACTTTGTTCATCTAGCCATGAACATTCTAAACATTGCATTACAACCCACAATTAGTGAGGAAATCAAGATAATTTTTCATTTGTCATACCAAGAAAAGATAGAGGATTGGTATTGATACCAAAATTACACAAAAATTAGGGTAGATAGTTGTGAATTGGCCCCCTATAAACTCCCCAAATACCTCCCAATGATGATTTTTTCCCTAGAGTATATCAGGAAGATGCTGAATTAGGATGAAATCCATTTTGTAGTGGCCAAGAAGAAGGCACAATTTAGAATAAAGACATAGGTGGGCCCATTTGTGTGTAACACAAGGACAACAGGTGAAGAGGAGGATAGAATGCTTAAATAAATGAAGTTCAGTTTGAGCTTTACATGGCCTTATGACCCCTTTGGCATCATCTCAAAGCTCAAAGTGGAGAATAAAAACACTCCTTACTTCAAGGCTAGACATAGAATAGTATGCCAATCAGCTGGAGGGGCAGAAATTACCTTGCAAGAAGCTGAAGACAACTTGTTTCTACTTCTAGTTTGCAAACTCCTATTCCTCAGGAAAATCAAGAAAAAGAAAGAGGGAGGAAGGATCATCATCTACAACTGAGGTTGTAGCTAAAGAATTCAGAATAAATTATAGGAAGAGAGAAAAGGTAACTCCCAGAGTAGAAATGGACGATGAAACTGAAGAGAAGGCAACCATCATCATCACAAATTTACCACCTGTAACTACAGAATTCACAACATCTCCTTCTAAATGTTCATCTTCACAAGGTCACAAGGAAACTAAGCTAGAATCACAAAATGTCCAAACAGAAAGAAGAGAAGACAGTTTTTGATAGGTACGGGGAGATAAAGCTCAGAAACGAAATTCTAAAGAATAACACTTATAACCAATTTTAGAAGGAGACCTCCAACTCACAAAGTAGGTTGTTGTTAGTATTTGATATAGATCATGGAAAAATGAAAATGGATTTTCTTGAGGCCCAAATTCCACAGCCAAAATCAACATCAGACTACAAGAGCAAAACTTTTGAATTCATCACAAAGGACATACATCCCATTGATCAAATGGAGATGCACAAGACAATTGGTGAAATGATATCCTCTACTTTAACTCACACTGCTATGTAACTTTCTAAATTTCAAGTTTCTTTTGCAAATGTCCAGTCACAGTTGAAGATGGAAAAAGTGTCCTCTTTGGAAAAGGATAACACGATCAAGTCTTTGGAAGACTTG
This sequence comes from Pinus taeda, assembly GCA_000404065.3. Classification (NCBI taxonomy): domain Eukaryota; kingdom Viridiplantae; phylum Streptophyta; class Pinopsida; order Pinales; family Pinaceae; genus Pinus; species Pinus taeda. The sequence goes on along the minus strand of APFE031585008.1, from coordinate 18,253 downwards.
GTGATTAAGATAGGGTATGACCCTAAAGATGTCAATGTTGCTGAGAAGATTTTAAAAAAGAAGTACCTGGACATTGCAACCTTAAGAAAGCAGCTCAAGCTGCTAGACATAGAGGATCCAATGAACAAGGATATTGAAGAAACTGAAGCACAGAAAATAGATATGATGAAATTGATCATAGAAAAAAATATACAGATTAGGCATTGCTGGGCATGGGATCCACCGCAACAAGTTTTGGGGCTTAAAGCCTAAGCTTTTGTCAATGTAATGTAAAGACTCCATGAAGTATGGACACGAAGCTTGAAAGTCTAGGATGAGTCATAGGGTTGTCCGCCCTAAGAATTGTAAAATAATGTAAAGTTGTGTCAGCCTACCCATGGTCCGTGGACCATGGGAGTGTATAAATAGAGCGAGGCTCTAAGTGTAAAGTTAGTTTTTGGAAAGGAAAAAAGTAATAGACAGATGCGAAGGTGTGGTTAGAAGATAGAAGTGGAACTGAAGTGTATTGGGCCATAGTAGTAGGTAGAGGCTCTGCAGCTAAGTGTGCAGAGGCCTAGTAGAGGCCGCAACTGAGTGCGCGGACCCCTGCAACTGAGTGCGCAAGGTGGAGTCAGGTCTGTATTGAATTGAACTTGAAATAAGTTTGATTTGACATACTGTGCATCTATTTCATGGATCTGTATTTTGATGTTATGTGTTAATTGTATCTAGTTATTATATGCGTGCACTTGGTAAACAATGATATGAATTCTTATGTATGAAAATCCTCTAAGAAAGTAGCGAACTGAACCTAAGTAAGGAAGATTAGGGTAATTAACACTAGTCACGCTGTAGCTAGAGCTGTGCGAAGGACGCAAAGGGCTCGCTAGTGTGCGTAGCCCAGTAAGCACAAAGGTTGAATCACGTACCAATCACCACATATCAGACATCCCCAGGGTGTGGAAACCTGGTTCTAGCACCCTCCCATACTATTTCAGGTGAGACCTTAGTCCATGCTCCGCAGACTGTTGCTGAAAGAGCCAGTAGTACCAGGATTCTCTTGGCCAAATCACTTTCGAACCTGGGTCAGGCCGCACTAAGCCAACAAATGGTTCGATTCCAGAGACCAGGATCTGCATAAGGGATGTCTAATGACATGCCACTAAAACCCAAAATAGAAGGAAATTGAAGAGTGGTTGGATAAGAAGATTCACGAGTTTGCGACACAGGAAAACAGAACTCTGCAAGTATCTGAGAAAAGGTGGCTGGATCGCTACATGAATACAGAAATCCATGATATTTTCTTTGCATCCTTTCCATCTGAGCTGTATGTGTGGATTGCGAGGTTAGCCAACAGTTAGGGGAGGTGTAGGCTCAACCAATCAATAGTGTGGACTCTGGAGCTAGTGCACAGACTAGAAGCCTCAAAGGATAAGATAGCACAAGTTGTGGACCACTGGATTGACCGACTAATAGGAGGATTTATCACTGACTTCACGGTGCACACGAATGTCAGTTACAGCAAGGCAGAATGACGTTTTCTCAAGGGACCGCAAGGTAAGTATATTAAATCTTTGAATACCTGGATTAAGATGCTCTTATGTGAAAAGCAGGTTATGCAAATAAATTAATGTTTGGGACTACACGGAGCAGAAGAATTTAGAAAAGCAGAAGCAATGAAGAACTAGAAAACAATCCCTTAATTTCACCCTTGCGGGAGAGCGAGGACGAGCTCGCGAAAGTTTCTCCGAGAAGCACGGTTAGTTTGATAAGGCAGCAGATTCCATGGCTACCTCCACCCACCCTCCACCGGCTTCACCTCCCTCACCTCCATCCCTACCTACTCCACCTCCACCACCTCCACAATTCGGTATGGTGAGTGTGACCAAACTACTGGTATTCAGAGGAGTAGGGAATGAGGATTCAGACCAATTCTGGTTCATGGTAAGAAAAGTATGGGAAGCACAAGGTGTCATGGATGACAATATTAAGAAGGCTACATTGGTGAGCACACTGCAGGATCCCGCATTAACGTGGTACGTCAAGCAATCTAACAACCACCCAAATGCAAGGATAACAGAGATCCAGAATGTGTTGAATAGAGAATTTAGCAAGCCTAAATCAAAGACACATTCAATCATTGGGTTTAAAGAGATCACGATGCTTCTAGGCAAGAATCCCTGGGACCTAGACTAAAGGCTAAAGAGTATGATCCGTGAAGCCAATATGACACTAACAGATGCACAACATCACGCATGGTTTATAGCATCTCTGACACCACACTTGAGAATAGTGCTATCACAACAGAAACTTTCTACCCAGGCCAAAGCATTGGAGATGGTGATGAGGTTGCATGAGAACTCGATACAAGACCCTGGGTTGGGAGTTCAACAAATCCACACACAACTATAGAATCTATGTTTGGAAATGCAAAGCTTGAAGCAGGATAGGGCACCATGGCTAGAGGCGCGTGAAGAAGTATGGTACATAAAATGAAAAGGCCAGAGCCATGATAAGGATCATTGTCCAGTGTTTGCGAACTACTTGGCAGGAGGGGGGCAAATACCATTGAGGCCAGAGGCACAAGTAGGGCTGAGTGCAACACCCATGTTATGGTGCGCAATATGTCAGATAGGAGGAAAGCACACAACAAATCATTATCATTTGTTGTAGAAGTATACACCGACACCCCAACAACTGTTTTGTAATTTCTGTAGGTCAATAGGCCATGACGAGCACACTTGTCGCAACGATGAGTTAATGGTGGATCAGACCCCAGCCTATAGAATGCAGATAAAAACGTAAGCCCTCGACCCAGCTACGAGGATGGTGCATGCTGGATTTCAGGGATGAGGTCGAGGAGGAGGACGAGGAATGGGACGAGGAAGGGGCCACGGATAGTTAATTTGTTACAATTGTAGAGGACCAGGGCACTATGCCCACGACTGTACCAACCCAATGAGGATTTCATGTTCATACTATGCTCAGTTTGATCATGAAATAATAGATTTCACTACATTGATCACATAGATGCACGAAAAAGGGGTATTCTAGCCTCTTTCGACTCAGAATATACAAATTATGAGGTCTGAACTGCATGAAGAAGACCTGAATGTGAACATGATGCTCAAAAGGGGTGCGACCATGGGGGAGGATAAGGGGAAGTAGCCCGAGGAAGATACACGGGTTCGCAAGGCTCCTGCAAAGGAACCTGAGTTTAACTTAGAACGCACAAAGGAGACATTCATGGAAGCTAAGAAGAGCTTCGCAGAGGCCTCCACTTCAGGTAGTAAGGATCAACCAGAGCCAAGGAATCCTTTTATGCTTACTACCTTTCTGGAGGCATGCATGAAACTGCTACGTGACAACAAGGTAGTTAAGGGACTACAGGAGCTGATCACTAGGTGCACGGGGTCAGGAGAACCACGTGTAGTCTGGAAATTGGGAAAGCATGCCTTGTGTATTGGAAGGGAAATGAGATTCGTTGCACATATTGGTGAGTATGAAATAGATCAGGTAATCCTAGATCTGGGTTCAGACTTGAATGTGTTACCAAAGCAAAAATGGGAACATATGGGCAGGCCCACATTATAGTGGTCCCCTATTCAATTATGAATGGCGAACCAACAGAAGATTTTGCCCCTAGTTTCGAACAAGAGTTGGGCAGCCAGGATGGAGAAGCTTGTGCATCCACATGTGTTGATGGGTACAGATGTGTGCTGTGCAATCCACACAAACACACCCCAAACTAAGAATCGAAATTGGAACACGACGCAACAGCAGGAAAAGGGATGTGTCCCACAAAGGTTCCATGTAGAATCATTCAAGAAGGTATGCGGAATCCTGAACAGGGTCCACTAGGTGGTCTGAACCGATTGGGACCTATGCGTACAAGTAGCTCGATGGGCCTATAGGGAAATGTACAAAAACCTGAGTGTGGAAACGATTCTGAAGCTGACGAGCAAAGTCAAGGCCATAAGGAATCCTCATGCAATAGCTCCCACAATTGGGATAGTACACGAGGACCAGGACGAAGGAATTATGTAGCCACGCGAGGACGAACATATGCAGATTCAAAAATCCATTTGGCAAGGGAACCTTAAGCTTCATGAACTCGAAGAAGATCAGGTACGATTGAGGCAGAAAAGAATGTTAATGGACGTAGAAATCAAAAAACTAGAAACCAAAATCGCGCAAGCATGTCACGTCAATAGAATGATAGGACAAGATATGGGCCGCGATACCACTACATTAAAAGATTTTCACCGACAATTTGTGGCTCTACTACCATGGCTTCGACCACACCATACCAAACAGGGTAACCAGGGGAGCACATCACATAAGGAGGAATGCGTAGTGATGACTGCCACAAGGGTAATTGAGGGGTACCCGCGAACCAGGCCGAAAGGTGAATTGAAGCCTTTCACAGGTGGTGCGGCCACCTCACTATCCGTAGGAAGCACAATCTCAGTGCTCCAAGCAGTTGAAAGAGAGCATGGGACTATAAAAGAGTCTGTATGGGAGCTGTGTGATAAGGAGGTTGCGCTTAGGATCAATATGTCAGACGGGTCATGTCCATACACAGGGGATTGCGCTACCACGAGGGTAAGCTAGGAAGTGACCGTTGGTGTCACTGTTCATGACAAGATGTCTAATTTAAGGCAACGAGGAGTGGGTGGTGGGAAATTAAGACACGAAGTCAGAACTAGATTTAGGACAATTTTCTGCCAATCTCGCATTAATAAGCCGAATAAGGGGGAAATGGTCGAATTTCAATTCAAGAAGGCCTATAAATCACAGGTGGCTCTCCATTGAACAACCCTTGGTGTTTTGAGAATTCATTTGTTGCGCTATCAATTGGGTATGGACCTGATGAATTTGGAGGTTTTGAGAGCAAGTTCAGTGTTTGAGACATTGCCGAAGGAGACACAGGATTTCCTAAACAGAATGATGTCAACAATCAAGGGAGCCACGCAGAGCCCTACGCCGACAATAGCAGATGCACCAGAAATTCCTAAATCACCCTGGACGTCAAGGCCCAAAAAGGATCCATAGGTAGTAGGACCGGTCTGTATGTCTCCATGAAATCTGCGGTTCAGTAAACTGTCTATGGAAGAAAAGGGTAAGACTGTTAATCTTGAGACAGATGATGAGGAGGAGGATCTCCAAGCATTCATAGAATAAATCGAGGTGGATGAAGAAATGGTGGAAGACATTCAGCCAGTGCACGTTGTAGCAAAACGGCCCAAGTATGTCCCTCTGCGGAAAGGGAGAGTAAAAGTACCCAAATATTTGGATGTCATTAAGAGCACACTCTAAACCCTGCTTCTCCCAAATGGAATTTTGTTTGAAGGATCGATTTTGGGCTGCATACCCACGATGAAATTTGAAGATTGGGACCTCGTAGACAATGAAACGTTCCCACATTTGGAGACTAGCCAACTCATGAAACAGAGCAAGGAGGGGTCAATTACAGTGCTAAAGCTATAGAAATGGTTGCACAGTGTGGAGGAGGCTAGGCTACTCCACTTACTATGGATTCCACACTTTCATCAGGCACCAATCACGATATTTGTCATCAAGCAACTTCTTTACCTGATGCATGATGGGTACTTGTGGTTGGAGGAGCCTATTCCTATCACAGTAAAGCATATTCATAAGATTTCTCGGCTTCCATGTACGAGAAGGGACCCTACAAAAATAGCTGGCGAAAGCAGAGATTTGGCTCTTGTAGAGGCCATGAAGAAGAAGTACAAGTTGGAAAAGAAGCAGAGAGAGTATGTAATCAATAGCATTCAAGAAAAAGGGGTGTACATAGCAACCCAGTTGTTGGCTACAAAGGTGATGAGAAAATTCCACGGCAATGAGGTACCAATGACGATTGTTGCGCTGGCTGAACAATGCATAGAGGGCATACAGTTCAACTGGGCATAGCTCCTCTGCGAAGATTTTCTGACGAATTGCAAGGAGGCCCAAGAGCAGGGTAAGACCTTCCACTATGCATGATTGCTCTTATCCATCTTGTTGGTTGTAGGGGAGTTTCTTGAGGACAATTAGTATCCTCCTCTTGAGCAAGACTTACCAGAGACAACAAAGTACATGTCGCTCTGGGTGACAAAGGATGCCACGCGAATCCATGAGACCAAGATCTTCTTGATACTCATGGAGGCAAGCATGCGAATGTGGATCAACAAAAGGTCATGCCTATTCCCCATGGTGTATGACATTCTGTGGAGCTTCACAAACTTCAAGGCGGATATGCACAATGTGTATATCAAGGTGTAGAAGGATTCGGAGCAGAACTGGATGAAACTCCCTTTCATCATGATTGATGACATTGTTTTCGCTGTGCTCAACTCATGGCCACCGAGTGGCATGCCCTAGATCTGGTGGCATGATGAGACAACGATAAAAAAACATAAGGATGCCACTAAGTTTCTAGCATAACAAAAGAGTAACAAGCAGTTGGCAAAGGAAGTAAGGGCATCCCGCGAGGTAGTAAAGGCCACCACAGAGTAGACCAAGGCCGTCGAAAAGGCAACACCAGCACCGGCAACCAGGGTCACCATGACATAGGAGGAAGTAGCCCTGGACTTGACCACAGGACATGGAACAGAAGACACGACAGAAGGCACTAACCTAAGCACGACATCTACACAACTGAAACGGTCGTGCGGTATGGAATGAACAGGGTCATGGAAGAAGACCAAGGCTTCCAAACTGGATGGCGAACCTATCACAATGACAGAGGGTGACGTATATGACAATGGCGATACAGTTTGCAAGGTCATGAGGGAAGCGCTCCACAAAGCAATGATGAAGAAACATAATGTGTTGGGGGCCCTCAAGGAACAGCTACAGCAACTTCAAGTGTGACCCGCACAGGAAGGAACAGTAGCCGTCTATGGTGCCGCAAGTACATCAGCAATGGAGCAGTTCTTGTGGGCCAAAATGACTAACACCATCACACTGTCGGAAGGAGTATTGACAGTAGACAACGCAGAGGATAGAGCCGCGGTAGGCTGGATCAAGGGACATGGCCTAGATTGGCTACCCTTCTACAGGATATAGTATGCCAGCTGCAGGATGGAGTGACAGCAGAACTCCGCGCTAGGGAAGGACACACAATGCAAATGATCAGGGAACACCAAATCAACATCAAGCAACTTAGCCTACAACACGATGAAGCATTAGCACAGAATCAACATCTAAAGCAGATAGTTGAGGAAGCATGTTGCTGCGCCCCAGAGCTATAAATTGCAACAGACCTACCAATAAGAGTGTGGATTCACAAATTGGCCAGTGGATTCCATGAGGCAAAGGAGGAAGCAACGAGGATCCAGCTGGACCTCAACCTTCAGACTACTAAATTGTGATTAAAGGCGCAGTCATCCACACCCCCATAAGTTCGAGAACAACATGATGATGTTATCTAAAAGGGGCTAGAGGAAATAGGATAGGCAGTGTAGACATGTATACTGATGTTGGAAGAATCCTTCGCGTCCTCACTTCCTTACATGAGGACCCCACCATACAACACCTGGAAATAGAGGCACGGGAGCTTCAAATGCAATATGATAGTGTCTGTGGGACGGCATAGACAGGGGTCCTGACCCAACAACTCACGAAGCTATAGTAGGTGAAGGCATTGAAGGAACAAGTGGAGGTTGCACACCAAAAAGAGGTATTACTTAAGGCACATGTCCAGCCATGGATTGATGAGGCCTTCCTCATCACGACCGACATCGAAGGAAAACTCAAATAGATGAAAGTGATGTATGCTTTAAGATAGGGATTTGACCCTGACAATGAGCATTTAGTAGAGTGAGTAGAGTAGATCCAGTAGATGGCAGAGCAGTGCACTGCAGACCTTTGTGCAGCCCAAACATAGTTGGAAGGGCTCTGTGCTAGGATCGTTGCACAATGACTTGCGATGAGTTAGGATGATTGTGTTGGGGGCCTATTGGGCATGGGATCCCCCGCAGTAGGTTTTGGGGCTTAAAGCCCGAGTTTTTGTCAATGTAATGTAAAGACTCCACGAAGTACGGACCCGGAGCACGAAAGTCTAGGATGAATCATAGGGTTGTCTACCCTAAGAATTGTAAAATAATGTAAAGTTGTGTTGGTCTACCCATGGTCCACGATTTTATAAATAAAGTGAGGCTCTAAGTGTAAAGTTGGTTTTTGGAAAGGAAAAAAATAATAGACAGATGTGAAGGCATGGTTAGAAGATAATAGTGGAACTGAAGTGTATTGGTTCGTAGTAGTAGGTAGAGGCTCTGTAGCTGAGTGTGTAGAGGCCTAGTAAAGTCCATAGATGAGTGCACAAACCCCTACAACTGGGTGTGTAGGGCAGAGTCGGGTCTGTGTTGAACTGAAATTGAAAAGGATTATTAATAAAGATAAGTTTGATTCGGCATATTGTGCATCTATTTCGTGGATCTGTATTTTGATGTTATGTGTTAATTGTATCTAGTTATTTATATGCACGTACTTGGTAAACATTGATATGATTCATTATGGATGAAAATCCTCTAAGTAGCCCCAGCTGTGGGTGATTAAATGGAGATTTAATGCGGGGGTGGCCTCCCCACTGGGAAAGTGGCCGCCCAGATCCGCCAGATGTCGAGGAAATCCTCAGGCCTGCCACCCCCGTCCGGCCATTATCAATGCAGCTCTTAATTCGGGTATGCAACTTGTCGTTAACCGCTCTATTTCTGTCATTCGCCTCGCCCCTCTGGTGCTCTGTGTGCAGTCGACTTGTTTTGGGATGTTAAGCGTCTAGAATGTCGATCCATGGGTCTTTAAGAGCCAGCCTCCGCTGGGTACGCAGCCTCTGTGGTCTGTGCATTGTTTTCTTTGGTTGTGGATGATTTGCTCCTGTGCGTTCACGCTGACGATTGAGCCTTGGTTGCGATTGCTGAGGTTCAGACCTCGGCCCTCTGCTCAGAAGGCCTTGGTCTCTACCTTGGGGCACCCGGGCTCTCTCGTTTGCCAGCTTCAGTTTGCTCTGGTCTCTGTTTGCATTGCACTCCTCGGCGCTCTGGGAGATTCTCAGGTTCAGTTCACGGTGGTAAGTTTCGTCCCACCCCTTTGCGTTTTTTCTAAGGTTTATTCACCGCCTTTTATGCTTTTGCGCATTAATCCGCCCCTGGACAAGGTCAATTGGTTCTCAGTGTTCTGTGGCGAGGGGCAAACTAGTTTTCTGTGTAGCATTGTGTGCAGTATCGCTCCAGGATGCCGCGTGAACGGCTCTGCCTCATCAGTCGTCGGGGTGGGTCTAGGGGAGGCGCAAGAGGAATAGCTTCCCCTCAGCAATCCTCATCCTCATTTGACACCCCCTCTGAAGAAATCAGCTCCCATGGAGCTAGGCGGGGCCAAGTCAGAGGAGGAGGGCGAGGGCGGGCAGCTGCGTGCTCGCATAGTTCTCACCCCTCAACCCGCTTCCAGTTCCCATGCTCCTTGGACAATGCCACTTATTATGTATCAGTGTGGATTGAGAAATGTGAACACGCAGCCTCTCTAGAGGTCCCTGCGGAGCCACGACCACCTTCTCCTGTTCAGTGTCCAAGATTGCAGCCTGTGGAAGCCTCGAGTGCGGTGGCGGGACCAATGGTGGGACCAAGCGAGCCAGCAAAGAATGCTGCCCCTTACACAGATTCGAGTGTGTCTGATCAGTATGGTTGCAGAGTTGTGGAGGAGCAACCATCCACCTCCGTGGATGCTTAAGCTCGTCGTCTTGCTATTTTGGAGGTCGCTTCTACAGTTTCAGGATGTATGCACGGCTGTCATAGTGCGCAATGTTTGTTATGGGACAATCTTGTTCATTTTGGGTCGGTTCAAGTCGAAGTCAATCTATATATGTATTTACGTATGCTGGTATTTCAATGTCTGTATGTATCTCCTCGCCACGGCAGGGATAGGGAGTTTTCGGCATGTGTCTAGCAGTCTAGCTTTCCATGGGTTCCGGTATGTGTTCAATTGATAGTCTCATAGTCTTTCAGTCTCTCAGGTTTTTCAGTCATGGTCAGTGCTATTGTCCAGCTATAACCATCTCAGCATGGCAGATGTAAACTTTTTGTAATCCTTTTTTTGTATAATAATAGAAGTAGCATAAATTACACAAAAAAAAAATCCTCTAAGTAGTGAACAAAACCTCAGTAAGGAATATTTGTGTAATTAGCACTGGTTGCGCTACGGCTAGAGCTACGTGAAGGACACAAAGGGCTTACTGGTGCACGTAGCCTAGTAAGCGCGAAGGTTGAATCACGTACCAATCACCACATATCAGACATCCCCAGGGTGCGGAAACCTGGTTCTAGCACCCTCCCATACTACTTCGGGTGAGACCTCAGTCTGCGCTCCACAGACTATTGCTGAAAGGGCCGGTAGTACCAGGATTTGCTTTCCTAAGTCACTTTCAAGCCTGGGTCAAGCCACACTAAGCCAACATGCACATGGAGGCAGAATTGGAGAAAACAATAAAGGAGAAGGAATACTGTCAAAAGACGGTCATTGTCCCCTAGATTCAATACCTATTTATCAACTTCCATCAACAAGAGAAACTACTGCAGCCATTTCTTCCACTCAAACTGAGTGTTGAACAAGTAACAAAGACATTACAAAACATGTCACTATAGTCAAAAGAGACTGAGACTTTGCAAGGCCAAATCAAAGCTTTGGAAGTGAAAAAGACCAAAGCTGAAGCTGCTCAAATTACTGATATGGTGAAATCTCATAGACTGATTGAAACGTTGCACAAGGTAGAGAGAGACACTTCAATTGGTCAGACCTTGACCCAAGCCAAGGAAACTATTTGGTTGAATATATTAGACTCTATGAATGAGATTTTGTCTTCTCTCCAAATCATATTTGAGTAGAAATAACTGATAGAAATGGCTACAGAAACTATTGTGCAAGGAAGAGAAAAGTTGGGAGAGATGCCCACAGAAGCCTCTAATATAATCAAGTTATTAAACTCGAAATCCAAGTATGAGTTGGAGGAGGTAGGAATCAGTGATAGAACTGCCACCATTCTGGAAGTCAATAAAGTCTTGACAAAGAGAAATCTTATTGATTAGTTGGAAGAAAGATGTGAAACCTTAGAGCTGCAGGTAAACAGATTCACAAACAAAATTGAAGCCTTAATCCAAAGGGGATTGCCCAGTATCTATGTTATAAATGACAAATTGATCACTCAAGAAGATTATATCCTGAAGATGAAAGAAGTGGCTAAAAGCAACATTAAGTTCAGTGGAATTAAGGGAAGTATGACAGTAAAGGCATTTATGGAAACCATGTCAAATGATTTCCATGTATAGAATGAGGTAAAACACATTTTTACCGTAAAACCAACTTTTTCCGAATACACAGAGGTTACCGTAGGGTAATAAATTGACAGTGCCAGATGAAAAGAGATGGGAAGAAATGGTTGATTTACTGGATTGAAGCATAATTTAGGAGTAGTAAAACAACTGGCCAGCCCAACAACTAACGCGGCGATCAATTTAGTATCGTAGCACTGTTTCAGGTTGGCTCAGCAATTGAAACCATCAAAATAGGGCCACCTTTCTTTTAAATAGCCTACGTGGCCTATTCTTTTGCCAAGATTAGATGATATAGTTTGTAATTAGGTTAATAATATACTATCAGTTTGACAGTGGTTTTGTAAAGCATTTTGTAACTTTATTTATAAATACTTCACTATTTGAAGTATCAAAGGTTGATTTCCGAATGTAATTTCCTTCTGCATATTGCAATTTTCAGAGCTCTAGAGCATCAGTAATACAAGGACCTTTCATAGGATTCATGTGGTGTAATAAATGGTGATGTGTCTCTTCTGTCTATTTGTTTAAACATTGTTTTTCCTTTCTCTGTTATTCTAAACATCTAAATTAATCAACAAAAACTGTGATAAATAGGATTCGTTATTTAGAGTGCCCTATTTTGGCTGTTGTTAATTTTAATGTTTTCCACTAAAGTCAGATCAAGGAATCATTAATTTCTCCTTGGTTTCTACTGAACCTTACACTTCTTCTACTCCACAATTCATTTAATTTCTGAAAAGATCCAATTGGTGCAACCTAGCTTTCCTTGTGAGAACTCCTCTAAAAATTGATGCAAAAATCTAGTTTAGTTTGTAGCCTCCATAGCCCAATGGAATTATAACACTCAAATCAACCAAACCAATCAAACAAAACAAACAAGTACAATCATAGCTAGCCTAAAATTTACATGAAAACAAAGATAAAATAAACAAAGAGATCCTTCTCTGAAGTTGGCAGGGCTAAATCCCAGCTTCCAAAGTGGTTTTGATGTTGTCCAATGTGTTTACTTCCTCATCCGCAAAAATACAGAACGACAATAAGATATATATTCATAACCAACAAAAATAACCTGTTCATATGTCCCCTTTCTCGGTCACTCAAAAGATAATTCATACCACATGACTAGAAATAAAAGTAGAATGAATTAAAAATCCACTTAAGAATATTCTTTAAAGTGATTTAAGGGGTTAATAGTTTAGAGGTTAACTAGTGATGGGCTTTTGTATTCAAGCTTATGTGATCCATAATGTATTAAACAAAGTCTTTAGATTGAAATCACATGAGAGAATTTTTTGGCCGATGCATTTCAAACCGACAAGCATGGTTCATCATCAGGGCCAGACGAAGAGGCAAACCATGGCAAAGGCTTAAATAAAGAGCAATGTAGAGACATAATTTCAAGTAACGACTATATTTGAACAATAATGTTTA
>APFE031584998.1:372745-384581 GCA_000404065.3 Pinus taeda | reverse complement strand
AAAAACATGTCTTTTATAATGTCAGTAGTTTAGATCCATGCATTTCCACTTGTTAGATGTAGTAGCAGCATTGGTAGAAGTATTACTCATCCTCATTGCTTTATAGAGATTAGACTAGTCAAATTAGGGTTTCCTAAGGTTACATGCTTTGATTTACTTTTAGTTCATTTTTGTCAATTAGCTTAGTCTCCTTTGAGCTAGCTTTCATCCATCATTGATAAAGCTTCTTCTGTGAGCCTATAGAAGTTGGCTTGAGCCCTAGCGGACTTGTGCCAGCTGACCAAGTGACAGCTGCGACAAGAGCTAGTACTTGTGCATATAGCACCGCCGCTTCCAAGTTTGTACGAACTACCGGGCTGATAAAATTAAGAGACAGGAAGCCCCAGGAGTTGTAGCATTATTGCTACAATACTGGGGCTCACCAAGAATCTTGAAGTTTTCTTGTCATCTTGTATCTTCATCATTACACTTTTTTTATTTTTATTACTTTTTATATGTGTATTGTGCACTACAACCTTTTTCTATATGGGATATGATCTTAAAAAGAAATAGTAATAGTATCAAAAATATAATTTTTTGCTTATGAGTTTAGCTTCATAGGCCAATTGTTTCAATCATTAGAGAAATTTTGAGGTCTAAAATGGGCCTCAAAACAAAAACATACAACCAAAATCAACTTTATAAGAACCAATAGGATTCAAGATGATGATGTCAACCATGGGGGATGATTCACCATCTTTGTAGTAAAAAGGTAAAAATATTAAAAAATAAAAACTCTTATTTTCAACATATCTCCCTATGGTTTTACTCAAATTTCGAGAGGGGAACTCGTTGGATGCACAATTTAATTCCTCATTCAAAGATTACCCATGTTGCATACTTTCAATGGTCCTTGCTACACAAAAAATGAGAAATACATGAAAAACATGACTACAATCACGTGTTTTCATGTATTTCTAATTTTTCGTGTAATGGGATCCATCAAAAGTATGCAACATGGGTACTCCTTAGATGAGGAGTTAAATTTTGCATCCAACGATTGTTCGCGCTCAAAATTTTAGTAAAACCATAGGGAGGTGAGTTGAAAATACGAGTTGAAAATGTAGTTTTTTTCTTTTTTTCTCTAAAATTTGATGATGTAATGTAATCTTATTTTATTATTTCCAATAATGTTTTACAATATTCCTTAGGAGACCCATTTTTATGTTGAAAATAGCAACAAGAAATGATAAAAATAGAATCCGAAAATTCCAATTTTAATTTGTCCTTGAATTAAAATTGTGAATTAAAATTGAATTTAGTCTCGCTGGCTGCTTGGAAATTATTAATTAATTCATTATGGATTAATTAGTTGGAGAAATTAAAGTTACAAGTCTTTCTGCAGTCATGCAATAGTTATCCCTTAAATTAAGGAGATAAGCCTTAATTAAGGAGATAAGATTGAGTTATATTTGAGTTGTAATTAGTTAGCTTAGTCTATTGAGTTAAGTTCAGTTAAATTAGTTCCAAACTGTTTGAGGAACTAATTGTGAGTTATCAGTCAGTTGATGCATGCATGCACTCAACCAGTGTACTCCAGATAACTGAAGATTTGCTTATCAGAAACTCATGCATGTCTATTCTAAGAAAGACCCAGTTGAGCTAAATGTCAAGGACAGTGTACTATCCATTACATGTTTTCTCCTATAAAGAAAACTCATGCATGCAGAAGGAATAAGGTTCCTTGAGGATTGCACAGTTCTGACAGGGTGTAGGATCAGTGTGAGTGATCAGTCTTCCACTTGGTAATAGGAGGATCACCCAGGAGAAACTGCGCAAGGAAATAGGACCTTGGAGGGAAGAGGAGAAGGCTTGTCAGAAGCTTTATTTTCCTGTGAGCATCCAGGAGGATTGTACAGAGAGTTGGCTAACTATGAGAGTTCAGGCTTTGTATAATTCTGATGTGTTTCCACCTTGTATGATAATACAAATAGTGGGGTTTTTAGCTGAGGCTTTCTCCTAAGTATTTTCTGTGTTTCATGTGCATTGATTCTTCTTCTTATGGTTATATGTGTTCAGCTCTAATTTAGCTCGATCTTTAAGCTTCCGCAAGTTTGATAGTAGAAGTAGATTATAATATTTTTCATTGATATATTACATTATCGAGTTAATCTATAGTCAGATTTTCTACATATATCTCAGAGGTAGATTTGTAGAGAATTTGTAGGAAATTCTACATGGTATCAGAGCTGAGTTTATTGGAGCTGTGAACAGTATACGAAGAAGAGAATTTGAAGTTTGAAGTTCGGGGTTACAAGTGCAAATTGAATTCGTATCATACTTCAAGGTTGGCCAATGGCATTCTATGGCTTGAGACTCAAGTATGCCTTGGAAGGCAGCTCGAATTACATAGCATGGAAAGATCACATGGAGGTTGTATTAGAAGACAATGGCTTGAAGGATTTCATTGATCAAGAAATCCCAAAGCCAGGTTTAACTAATGCACAAGATTTGGCTGAGTTGAAGAAGTGCGTGGCGAGGGTGAGACGGATCATCCTTGAGGGAGTTCGAGACCATATTGTGTCGAGTATCCATTGGAAGGATACTCCATATTCAATGTGGAATACATTGAAGGACCTCTACCAGAACAGTAGCGACCAGAGAAAATTGGCGCTCAAGGATAAGTTTCAAAGAATCAAGATGGAGAATGGCGATACTATTTCCACATATCTGAACAAGCTCACCACTTGTAGAGATAAGCTTGGAAGTGTGGGAATAACTATTTTCGATGATGATATGGTGAGCCTCGCTCTCCTTGGCCTTCCAAAGAGCTGGAATAGCTACCAGGACTCTATGAATGGAAGGGAGAAACTATTGGATTGGGAACGACTGTGGTCAGATCTCATGCAGAAGGATATCAGGAGGAGCACATGAGATGGTTCTTCATCCAAGGATGATGATGAAGAAAATCTGGCCTTAGCAAGTAAGGCAAGGAAAGGGAAGGGGAAGGCATCCCATTCTGAATCGAATTCTTCTCATGGAGGGAAGAAGGTTGACAAGTGTAAAGTGAGATGCTTTAATTATCACGAGATGGGTCATTATATGACTAATTTCCCATCGAAGAAGTCCAAGAAGGGATCCTCAGAAGGATCGGAAGGTGAGGCATTAGCCTCTCAGTTCGAAATGGACTTCACCCTCATCGCATGCATGGTGTCATCGATGATGGGTTGTGGTTGGTATCTTGACAATGGAGCCTCATTCCACATGACCAGTGATAAAATTTTATTCAGTACCTTGGAGGAGAAATACCTCAAGACGTGCATAAAGATGGGTGACAGCAAAAGGTTTAGTGTTCCAGGAGTGGGCACGGTTTCTTTTCAGAGGGAGCATGGAGCTCCTATCACCTTGATAGATGTTAAGTATGTGCCTGGACTGAAGAAGAACTTGGTATCAGTCACGATGTTGGAGGAAAAAGGCTATGATGTTGTCTTTAATAAGGGAAACGTTTTCCTTAGACACATCACCACGAGACAAGTGAAACAGATCAGTGCACGAGTCAATAACCTGTATTCTCTTGAAGTTCAAGATGCATGAAAAGCCTTGAGGAGCAAGGAAAATGTTAGAGACTTGGTGGTTGAGAGGAGGAGTACATTACCTCTCAATATGCAATCCCAGAAGAAGTCTCAGACAATTGTGGAGGAGCCACAATTAGAGTCAGAAGAGGGATCACATGCAGCCATACCTCCAGGTGTGAGGCTGGGTGATGTGGAGTGATAGTCCCAAGAAGGCTAAAATTGGGCAGGGTCCATTGAGAGGTTTTATATCATGGATCATACCTTGCTACCAGAGCCCAAAGTACATAGTAGCGGGAGGAATCAGTGGGATTGATGCAGTCAGAGATTGAAGTGACAGAGGCTAGAGCAGTCAGATACTAAAGAGTGTAGAGAAGGATTGACAATAGTGCAGAAAGGTTGAGTCAGCATATGCGCAGAGTTTTCAGTCGATAGAGGCAATAGTAGTCAAAGACTTTGATGACAGATGCATCATATTGATTCAAGTTGGATGTTTTTTTTGTTTCTGGATTTTCTGGAGCAACAACACTAGAAAGAAGTGTTGCATGCAGAACATTCCAAAGGTTCAGGATCAGGATCGAGTTGAATTCCTTTCTTGTTGAGAGAGAGTGTTGAAAATAGCAACAAGAAATGATAAAAGTAGAATCCAGAAATTTCAATTTAAATTTTTCCTTGATTTAAAATTTTGAATTAAAATTGAATTTAGTCTCACCAGCTACTTGGAAATAATTATTTAATTCATTATGGATTAATTAGTTGGATAAATTCAAGTAAAAAGTCTTTATGCATTCATGCAATAGTTATCCCTTAAATTAAGGAGATAAGCCTTAATTAAGGAGATAAGATTGAGTTATATTTGAGTTGTAATTAGTTAGCTCAGTTTACTGAGTTAAGTCCAGTTAAATTAGTTCCAAACTGTTTGAGGAACTAATTGTGAGTTATTAGTTAGTTGATGCATGCATGCACTCAACCAGTGTACTCCAGTTAACCAAAGATTCCCTCATTAGAAACTCATGCATGTCTATTCTAAGAAATACCCAGTTGAGCTAAATGTCAAGGATAGTGTACTATTAGTTGCATGTTTTCTCCTATAAAGGAAACTCATGCATGCAAAAGGAATAAGGTTCCTTGAGGATTGCGCGGTTCTGCCAGGGTGTAGGATCAGTGTGAGTGATCAGTCTTCCACTTGGTAACAGGAGGATAACCCAGGTGAAACTGCGCAAGGAAATAGGAGCTTGGAGGGTATAGGAGAAGGCTTGTGAGAAGCTTTGTTTGCCTGTGAGCATCCAGGAGGATTGTACTAAGAGCTGGCTAGCTGTGAGAGCTAAGGCTCTGTATAATTTTGATGTATTTCTACCTTGTATGATAATACAAATAGTGGGGTTTTTAGCTAAGGCTTTCCCATGAGTATTCTCTATGTTTTATGTGCATTGATTCTTATTCTTATGGTTATATGTGTTCAAATCTGATTCAGCTCGATCTTTAAGCTTCTGCAAGTTTGATAGTAGAAGTAGATTATAGTATTTTTCTTTGGTATATTGCATTATCGAGTTAATCTATAGTCAAATTTTCTACATATATCTCAGAGGTAGATTTGTAGAGAATTTGCGGGAAATTCCACATTTTAGACCTCAAATTTTCTCTAATGTATTTTTTTGTTTAATAGTATATCCCTCTTTTTGTGCTCAACACATTGTAAATATTGCTCATTTAATGGTTCATTTTCTTTTGTTTTACTTTGAAGCTGTATTATAGGCTTTAAATCATGCATAGTACCCACGTTCCTAGGCCATCCATCTAGAGATCCAAGGGTTGTATGAGTGAATCTTTAAAATTCATCAACATCCTTCTTGGCAACCATACTAGGGAATGAATGGTATTTGCTTCCTAGTTAATTGGTTATTTTTATTTGTTCTACTTTCTTTTGCTTTTATTTTTCCTTTTGTGTTTGTCTGGTGCTTTTATTTTTGGTTTGATTATTTCTGTTTAATATTTTGACAATATTGATGACTAGAGTTCAACTTTTAGACCAAACACTGAACAGGATAATATAGCTTTGCCATTATTGTATATAGCTAAAGCAACAACAACAAAAGAGCATAATTTGTCATTATTGTCTATAGCTAAAGCAACAACAACAAAAGAGCATAATCAAGGTCAGTTACTTGTCTTTACTACTATGCTATTGAAATATTTGTATGAACCATTGTCTTTTCTCAAACAATTCAATTGAATTTAATCTTAACCGATGACTCAATGTATCCTTTTTCACCCTAATATCTTTCCAAACTTTAATAATTAGATAGCTATCTCTATTAGCCTATTTAACCTTTCCCTTGACACTGTAAAAATTTGTGAATAAATTTACATGTTTTGGATTGCCATCTCATGTGATATTGAAATTTTTTATCAACAATTACTTGAGTGCCTTGTAAGTATTCAACCTCTTGATTAATAAATGCACACCCCCTTTCACCATCTCGGTATTCACATCATAATATTGAAACTCCTCACCAATCAAAATTTGCACACCAATGATTTAAAACCCCTCATCAATCATGTAGGTTAAGAGGAAGATCTCCTGAATTTTATTCTTTATCAGCTATTACAGGAAAAAGAAATAATTTAGAAAATTTTAAAAGTCTCTTAAGATATCACTATCCAAATCTAACATTGCATTCTTAAATCAGAGTCCAATATTTGATATTCCTCCTATTAAAATGGTTGCACCTCCTCTAGGAAGTGTTTTCAACGAATATCAGCCTACTCTACACCCTAATGATTCTAACAAGATTATTAAAAAATATGGTATTTTTCAATTTGAAGAAGACTTGAATGTCACCCCTTGGCATGTGCCATCTCCACTAGATCTACCTCCTACAAATTCTCTTTGCCTAAATTTTGAAGATTACTTGCCTAAGTTCTTTGGAGATGAGACTCGCACTATTGAGGAACATTTAAGTGCCTTTCCAAATGCATGTAACAATATAGGGGATAATGTTGAATATGTTTGCATGAGGATTTTTTCAATGCCCTGTAAGGAAGAGCTGCTTTTGACTTTTATGATTTGCCTCCTAAAAAAAATTCCACTTGGGTTGAATTATCTTATTGGTTCAACTCCACTTTTGGACAGCAACAAAGTCCTAAATATTGGCTTAATGAATATAACAACATGGTATTTAGACCTAGAGAAATTATTAGAGCTTTTAAGTTGAGATTCACAAATATTTATAACACGATTTCATGTACCATAAGACCACATATTCAGGTAGCCTTAATTCATTACTACAATATTATATGGGCCTCCTCACTATAGGAATCAGCTTGAAGAGAAATATGTTAATGATTTGGAAATATCCTTACAAACTTGCCTTGAATATGAGGATCATAATTTGAGAACAAGTATTGCTTTGAACGAATCTAATAAGAGTTTTGAGATGAACACCATCTTGCAGTTACTGTAAGACATTAATAATCACATGATCTCCTTCGAATGCAATATTGTACCTACATCCTCTCAGTCCACCCTTCCACCCATCTCTCAACCTTCTCATATTTTTTCTACTTTGGTAACTCTTCTTATGAATCATTTTGTTGTAACTTTTGCAAGGACTATCATGAGGAAAAGACCTATGAAATTGTGAAGGTAAGTAGAGAAAGTATTTTTTGGAAAAAATCCTCTCCTCCACCTTCAAGTCCCACTATAAATACTCTTGATTGGATTGATGATGATGTAAATATATTGTAAATACTCATTCTCATAATTACAACAAGAAAATTCAAAGTAATTCTTCTAATTATAATCATGCATCAAAGCAATCTGCTTCAATACTAAAGATGGTAACCCTTCTAACCATACTTATAATTTACTCAAGGATCCAAGAAAATATAATATCATAGAATAACCAAAGCTAATCCTACACTTCTTGATCTATAGTTCAAGCTCCTGAGCAGATTGTAAATCTAAAAAAAATCTTCAAAAACAAGAAAAAACACTTGCTCCTTCGATATCCATCATTGAAATGTAAGATGAGAATGAATATTTCCATAATCAAGACATTGAAGTGGTAAAAAAAATTATAAGCAACCTGAGAACCCACCCTTCTATGTCTCAATGAAAAT
Organism: Pinus taeda; assembly: GCA_000404065.3. Classification (NCBI taxonomy): domain Eukaryota; kingdom Viridiplantae; phylum Streptophyta; class Pinopsida; order Pinales; family Pinaceae; genus Pinus; species Pinus taeda. The sequence goes on along the minus strand of APFE031584998.1, from coordinate 376,908 downwards.
TTACGATAAGATAGCTCATTGTTGTCTCAAAGATGGGGGTTTTTGTATGAATGTTATGTCCAAAAAAATTATGGAAGAATTAGGACTTTCATGTTCCAATGAAATTCCTAGGAATATGTTGGCCTTCAAAAAACAAAATCAAACCACAATTGGTGAAATTAAGGATCTCATTTTAGTAATGCGTTCTCATCCTAAAATCCACACAACCTGTAATGTTCAAGTCATTGATATCCATGTTGGTAAGTACTCAACCATTCTTTATAGAGACTGGAAATCACCAACATGTGTTTATTATTCCATGGATGGCTCTCATCTCAGCATTCCTAAAGCTCCCAGGAACATAAGTATATATAGGTAAGAAATAATAGTGCCTTATATTGAAAGTCTTCTGCAACCATCAGTGAAATACATTGAAGAGGACCTTGGAATTTATTCAATCTTTAATGAAGAAGAAATTGGAAACCTAGGTACTGTAAATGTCCCCTCTGATTCAAATTTAATTTGGCATATGTTCTTCGATGGGGAATTATCACAAGAGGGAAATGGGGTTGAAATTATTCTGCAAAATTCTTTTGGAAAATCATGTTCTTATTCTCACCGTTTGAATTTCTCTTGTACCAAAAATGTAGCATAATTTGAAGATCTGCTCCTTGGGTAAAATAATGCCCTTTTGCTTGGAATTTAAAATATTTTTATTTTTGGGGATTCTAAGTTAATTTTCAATTAAAACAAAAGAATATATACACCCTCAAACAAGTTAATGAGGCATTACATAACCCTCGCTTCGAATGCAATTCTATAATTTGAAAGTTTTAACTTCACACTTGTAAATTGAAGCATGAATACTATTGTTGACTATCCAGAAATGTATGCTACAAGGCCTAGATATTTTGATTCAATGAATAAACCTAATTGCAACGTGGTAAAAATGTACAAGCCTCACCTTCCTAACAACAAAGAATCCTAGCAGGTCTTTGATGATGACCAGGATCTTTTGAATTTTCTCACTAATGATGCTAAAGAATCATCTCAAATCATTGATATCGACAAAAATAAATATCCTAAAGGTTTGGCTCCTTTGGAAGATGTTTTCTCACCTATTGATGCTACTAAAATCCCTTTGATCAAACAAATCACTGTGTAAAACAGATGATAAGATAGTGCAAGTGAACATCAAAACTGATGATGGTCCCAAAATGATGTATATTTATGAATCATGCTCCCAAGAAGAAATTGACAAATTCCTATGCCTCTTAAAAAAAAAAAATGATATCTTTGCATGGTCATATAGTGACTTGGAAGGTTTTGATCCTTCCTCATATATCATGCTATACCAATCAAAATCAATTGTCCGCTTATTAGGAATTAAAGCAAAGACACATAGATTCAACTGTAGAACAAAAATTAGAGTTGAACTAGATAAAATGTTGGTTGCTCATATTATTTACCCTATTAAATATTTTGAATCAGTAGCCAAATTAGTCCCAATTAGGAAGAAAATGGCCAAATTCATTTATGTGTCAATTTCTGATCTTTAAATAAGGCTAGCGTGAAAGATAATTTCCCCCTCCCAAACATGAAACTGATTTTATAGCAAATAGCTAGTTCTTCCACAATGTCACTTTTAGATGGTTTCTCCAACTATAATAAAATATGTGGAAGAGAAATGATAGGCATAAAACAAATTTCACCACTAAATGGGGAACATTTTCCTTTAACTGCATGCCTTTTAGCCTAATAAATGTTGGAGCCATGTTCCAAAGAGCCATGAACATAGCTTTTGATGACCTGATTGGGTTAATTATCCAAGTGTACTTGGATGATTTGGAAACTTATTCTAAATACTGGGAAGATAATTTTGACCATCTTGTAAGATTGTTTACTCATTGCAGAAAATATGGAATATCTTCAAACCCTGCTAAGTCAATTTTTGGTGTCAAATTAGGAAAATTACTTGGAAACATTGTCTCTAATTCAGGAATTATTTGATCTTGAATGGGTATTTTTTATCCAATCTCTCTCTCCCCTACAAGGAAAAGGGACATTTAATCATTTATGGGAAAAAATCAATTTTGCAAGATGTTTCATTCCAAATTTTGCAAAAATTGTCAAGCCAATCCATAGTTTATTGAAAAATGATCAATCTTTTAATCAAAATATTTCTATGTAGAAACATTTCCAACAGATCAAAGATGCAATTTCCATTTCTCTTGTTTTGGATACTCCATATTTTCTAAATATTTTATCATATACACTAATGCTACACAAGAGGCAATTGCTACCATCTTAATGGAAAGGAACAATCAAGGACTGGAACATCCCATAGCATTTGGTAGTCAAATTTTATCTAATGATGTTATGAAATATTCACTGATCGAGAAACATGCTTACTCTCTTGTCAAAGTTGCTGAAAAGTTTAGACATATAATTATCGGAAAGCATACTGAGGTAATAACTCCCCTACCAGCTGTGAAATTTATGTTTTCCCAAAAAAAATTATCTGGTAAACCGGTCCATTGGTTGGCTAACATTTAGGAACATGACCTTACCATAGAAACTACCAGCACTATCAAAGGTCAATATTTGGAATTACACCTTGAACAAGATATAGACCATACCAAGGATCTTGAATTTCATAATCAATATTTCACTAAATTGTTCTTCGTTTATATTCAATCTAAAAATTTTCATCACCCTTGGTATCATGAAATCATTTTTTATTTGACTCACCAAAGATGCCTAGAAAAGTTAGGAAATTTTTAGAGAATAAAGCTTCAGTTGGATGCATCAAAATATGTGTTTGTAGGTAATATTCATTTGTAGGTAATATTCTCTTTAGGAAATCTCGTGAAGGAATACTTCTTAGATGCATGGATGATAAATCTGCAAATCGCATTCTGAAATATTTTCATGGTTCATGTGAAAAATTAGATCATGTTGGTGGTAATTTCATTGCAAGAGCTACATACTACAAAAAATTAAAAATCGGATACTCATAGCCGTATCTTTTCAGTGACATTTTCAAATTCATTACATCATGCAATGAATGCCAACGTGCTACTGGAAAGTTGCAATATTCATCAATGCCTTTAGAGCCTATCAATGCTACTTGCCAGTTTGTCAAATGGGGGATTGATTTCATGGGATTCATTAACCCTCCTTCCTTGGCTAGTCATGTTTATGTCTTGACTGCAACAAACTATTTCACGAAATGGTTAGAGGCAATTCCTCCCAAAAAGGCCACTAATGATATGGTTATTCATTTCTTTGGTATAATTTTATGCCTAGATTCGGCACACATGTTCATGTCATGTCTTATAATGGATATTCCTTTATTTCTTCTAAATTTTCACATTTTTACAACAAATTCGCTATTAAGCACACTTTTTCATCTCCTTACTACCCCCAACAAAATGGGTTAGCCAGAGCAACCAACAAAATTCTTATAAAAATTCTTAAAAAGATCATTTATGACCACCCTAGAGAATAGCACATCTTACTTTCCAAATCCTTATGGGTTGATCATCCTACCACCAAAGAAACTATTGGTGTAACACTCTTCCATCTTATTTACGAATATGAAGTTGTCATGCCAGTTGAGTTGTAATTAGCCTCCTTCCGCCTTTCCTTTCAAATTGAAGAATTCATTGGTCTGATTTAATGTTATGAAACCAACTCACAAAAAGATAGAAAAGATAGTTGAACACCTTAGAATTCGGCCTCTTCTAGGGGGAAACCTCCTTTACATTACACAAATGAACAATTCTTTGATGATTCAAATGACAAAACCTCCTTTCTATATATAGGAGTCTAAGGAGTCACAATATAACCCAGCTGACCTAACAATAATAATATAAAGCCACAAAATAACAATAGAGGTATTCTATGGGGCACAGTAATAACAATATGGGGACAATAGGGGCACAACAATATTAATAAGGGATACAAGTAAAATAGTTGTCAGGCCAGGGTAACTCCAGAATGAATGAGCGAGAGAAACTGATTGGATTATTCATTTAGCTAATACATATTTATATATACAAGCATGACGGATCAATTCATCTTCTTGATGACTGTCCAGTTCACCCATCCGTTTCGGATTAGGTGTCAACATTCCCCCCCTTAATCTGAAGGGATGTTGGTGAGTCCAAGCATCATTCTGA
>APFE031584998.1:313008-347356 GCA_000404065.3 Pinus taeda | reverse complement strand
GAAGCATTAACAGACAATACCTCATCACTCATACCTGAAACTAAACCTGTATCTGTGGTATTGGCTTCCTTCTTTTCTATCGAAGAGCCCTCTTTATCAGCCTGCTTTCACTTCCAACAATCCTTTTTCAGATGTCCAGCCTTGCCACAATGCCAGCACTTCATCTTTGGCTTCTTTCCTTTGGACTTTGAACGAGAGTCGCTATGCTTTCCCCCGGAGTGTCTCTCTCGTGAGCGACCTCTGGCGATCATTACCTCTGATGTCGAGGTGTCTGCATTCAACCTCTTCCTCGTCTCCTCAGCCAACAAGGCTCCAACAACATCGTCAAACTCAAGGATATCTGATGTACTAAAACTTATGGAAGTAACAAAATGATCCCAGGATTCAGGCAAAGAACATAATAGAGTTATTGCCTTATCCTCTGACTCAAATTTTACACCTAGACTGTTTAATTGCACCAACAAGGTATTAAAAACATTCAGGTGATCAGCAATTGAGGTACCTTCTTTCATCCGCAAACCATAAAGCTGCCGTTTCAGGAGAATTTGATTTGTCAAAGATTTCGTCATATAGAGCTTCTCAAGCTTCGACCACAGGCCTGCGACGGTTTTCTCTGACACAATGTTGAACAGAACATCGTCCGCCAGACATAACCAAATTCCGATCAGAGCTCTATCATCCATCTCATCCCATTCATCCTCCGTCATGGAAGGAGGCCTTTTGTTTTTCCCCAACAGTGCTTTCGCCACACCTTGTTGAACCAGCAGATCGTGCATCTTTACCTTCCAGATCTCAAAATTATTCTTGCCATTAAATTTCTCAATTTCAAAATGGGCACTTTGAGTTTTGGCCATCTTGTATCAGCAAAAAACACAATAATCTCCAATATCCAACCAGCAATAAAAAATTGTCTATGCCTTTGATTTTACAAAAAAAAAATCTGCCTATGTCTTTGATTTTTCACAACAAAAAATCTGCCTGTGTCTTTCTGCCTTTGCCTTTAAAACAAAAAAAAACTTCCCTTTGCACGTATATTACTTCGATGTCTTTATTGATTTAGAATTTGGTTGAATTTTTGTTTTAAAAAATTCCAAAGGCATGAAACTTCCATTATATACCAAATTCCACTCTAATATACCATGCAAATAAAAACCAGAATTGTCATAAACTTTAATGACATTATCCCTCCACCCATATACGTTCACCCATATAACATATTACCACCACCCATATAAGATATTAATCCACCATATGTGTTTCAACGTTTTTTTGTTTTGTTTTAACACATATATGTTATATAACTTTAAAAGCGCTACCTTTTAAAACTATATAACTTTTAAAAATCGGCCCTTTAAAAAAAAACTGCCGCACAGCAATGGTTTATAACGCCATACCGGTTTTGAGCATATATATATATATGTTATATGATTTAAAAAAAAAAATAGACTGCTGTGTAGAAAACGTCCACAAGTTCCACGCAGCAACTCATAATTCACACCCAACAACTCATACTTGCACGCCAAACAGCGTCCATGCTCAATCCATGATTTTTGTTTTCAACGCAGGTTTGTTAAAACAAAAACAAAGCAAAAAATACCTCCACTGTGCCGATCCTCAATAACCTCTGGGAATTACTAGAAAGATAGGATGCGGAAACCCGAATAACGCACCAGCATTCACCGGCTGCTCCTCACCATGCACAGCAAACGCACCGGTAATGATATAAAAAAAACAGGCTCCACGTACCAGCAGATGCCAATTTCAGGCTCCACGCACCAGCGATTACCAAAACACACGCACCAGCTCCATGGGCATAGGTAGAAAATGGCTCAGCGCGCACACTTATCTTTTCAGCGGCACACGTTTCAGGCTCCACGGCTCCACGGCTCAGCGCGCACACGCAACAACAAAACCTTCAGCACCACTCAGCACCTCAGCGCTCCAGCTCTTCCAGGCAGCACCTCCAACATGCTCTAATACCAATTGTTGGATCAAGTGCACAACATAATTAAATAAACACAGAATTAACATAGCAGAAGATCAAACACATAGAACACAGCTTTTAACGTGGTTCACCCAACCAATCTGGGCTATGTCCACCAAACATAGGCATCATGAATATATTAATCAAATTGGAGATTACATCAAGAAATCCTCACACACTCTTAGCAAATCATCCGAATTGATTGCCTGTGTATATAGCCTAGAGAATCTAACAGCCTCATAACTCCTTCACATCAAATATAGGAGGCATTAACTCCCTCCCAACAACCTGGAGCTAATCTAGGAACTGAATCCCTATTGTTGTCATCCTTCAGAGATTTTTGCCTATTTGACTAAAACAGAAAATCTCAACAATCATGAAAAATCTACCACAAATTTTGAAGAAGGACCAAGTGATCCTATTCAATCAGTAGTTATCCCAGCCATAAGGAAAAGGCTGAATTGGTTGAAAGCTACATTAGAAGATGTTGAAGGGCATGAAGCTACGAAAGGGTCCTCTTGGGAAAGTAAGAAACCAAAACTATATTCTGATTATGTTGCATATATGACAAAGTTGATTGAAGCCGAACCATCTACATTCAAGGAAGTTGAGCATGAAGAGATTTGGAAGAATGTTATGCAGGAAGAATATCAATCCATCATGAAGAATGGGGTTTGGGAAATCGTTCCTAGACCTAGTGATAAATTGTTTGTCGCATCGAATTGGATCTATAAGATCAAGCATATTGTTGATTGAAGTATAGTCAAGTACAAAGAAATATTTTTTGCAAGGGTTTTATCTCAAAAGGAAGGCATTGACTATGAAGAAACCTTTGCACCTACAACAAGGCACACTACCATTAGATCGTTGGTTTCATTGGCTGCTAAAATGGGGTGGAATATCCATCAAATTGATGTTAAGAATGAATTTCTAAATGGAACCATTGATGAGGAAGTGTACATCAAACAACCTGAAGGATTTGAAATGAATAGAAAGTACTCTCATGTTTGCAGACTCAAGAAGGCCCTATATGGCTTGAAGTAGACACCAAGGGCATGGTATGCAAGAACAGATGCATATCTTCTTAGAATTGGGTTCATGAAGAGTATTGTTGATCTAAATGTATATATCAAGGTCATGAATAAATAGCCCGATATTATTCTACTATATGTGGATGATCTATTCATCACTGGTGTAGAACAAAGAATTCTAGAATGCAAGAAGATGTTGGCAGTTGAATTTGAGATGAAGGATCTACGGCTGATGCGCTACTACCCAGGTCTAGAAGTATGGCAAAGACCTGGGGAGATATATTTAGGGAAATGAAAGTACATCATTAAGTTATTGTAGAAATTTGGGATGATGGATTCCAAGTCGATGATTACTCCTATTATCACCAACCTCAAGAAGTTGAGGAGCTCCAACTCTAGTTTTGTGGATCCTACCTCATATCGATAGTTGGTGGGTTCCCTGATGTATATGGTAAATACTAGGCTAGATATATGTTTTGTTGTAAACATTCTTAGTCAGTTTCAATTGGAGCCTCGTCATGATCACTGGATAGCTTCCAAACATATATTGAGGTATCTTCATGGCACTATACATCACTACCTAAAGTATGATAGTAAGGAAGTAAAGATAACTGGCTTCACATATTTTGATTGGGGTGGCAGTAAGACCGATGGAAGGAGCACTAATGGATGAGTACGAAGCAAGATCCTGTTGCATTGAGTAGTGCCGAGGTATAATATGTGGTTGCATGTGAAGTAGGAAAATAGGTTATTTCGTTAAGGAAGCTTCTGACAGATTTGTTCAAGAATTCTCTAGGTCCTACTATGATAAATTGTGATAATAAAAGTTGTATCAAGATATATAGAGATCTCATGTTTCATTCGAGGATGAAACATATCAATAACAAGTTCCACTTCATTAGGAAGTTGGTACAGGATGGGATCATGAGGTTAGAGTATGTTCTGACAGATGAACAGGTAACAAACATACTAACAAAGGCTCTTCGTAATAAGAAGTTCGAATATCTAAGGAACTTGTTGGGTTTGCTAGATATTAGTGATTGCATTGATGATAAGGAAATGGAAGATATTTGTTGAGGCCTTGTGAGTGAAGCATTGCCTAGGGAGACATCAGGTCGGCACCTTGTGTTGATGTCTGGATCCCTGAATTGAAAAGGTGGTGTTGGTTATTGAGCTCTATTTTGGATACACACAAGTATGTTTGGGTTGGTGGTTAGTAAGTAAGCTTGATGGTACCTTGAAGGGCTGAAAGATTGATTCCACCTTAGTCCCACTTGGATAGATTTCCCTAGTCAAGAATCTGGTCCATGGCATTGTGGTGCCTAAATTGTTGAGTGGCTGGTTAGATAGATTGTCCTAGTCAGGAATCTAGTCCATGGCATTGTGGTGCCTAAAAGTTATTCTTGTTTTCATATAGTTTGATATCTTCCATTTTATATGTACATTATGAATACCCCCCTAGTTAAGAGGGAGTGTTATAAAATGTAACCATGTTTGGTCTTCAATAATGTAATTGAGTCATTATGTAATGTACTTGTCAAAATAATAAACAAAAGAATTTGTATTATTGTAACAATGACTTATTAAAGCATGGCTTTCATGCTTGGGTCATCATTATGTTAGTCAAAGTCCCCATTTTGGACTCCTAGGATTAATATTGACTTTATATAGTTAGTGTACATTTTAAGAGACCCTTCTTGGGCTTTCAAATCATGTAAAAATGTTTTGTATCAAGTCAAATATGAATTATGTAACCTCCACATCATGTCAGACTAAGGGAGATAAAGTTGGCCTAAGGACCCCCATTCGACCCACAAAAAGCCTATATATTCAAGGAGGTCGAAGTCATTTGAATCACTCACTCTCAAGCAAGTTTGATATCTCAAAAAGAGCTGGAGAAGTATGAAGTATGTTGTTGGGGGGGACGAAAGAAGTGTGAGTTTGGGGAAATATATAGAGAGGAAGAAAATAAAATGTTTGGTGCCTCTTTCTCTCTATTTTTTGGCATGGGTTGGGAGATCAAAGTCTCCTAATATTTCATTTTTTCTAGAAGCTGCATGTTGCCGTATGTTGTTGCCTAGTCAAAGTTGTTGAAATGGGTCGAAGATTTGGGAGGCTGACATAGTGTGGAGGGAAATTATGGTCTTAGTATATGGTAAAGAGTCTCAAAGAATACAATTTAAAGGAATAATTAACTTGATTGGGTTTTCCCTTCGAGGGGATTTTTTCCTGGCATGTGCCTACATCTTGTGTCTCTTGGTTTGTGATCTTCATACATATAATATGGTAATTGCTTGATGAAAGATAAGATAATGAAGAAGTAAAAGAATCCAACACACTCACAAGTAATTATCAAGAAAGGAGAATCAAACCCTAATATAATATCTTTAATTTTTCAACAATGCAGTCACCAAATGTTGATACATATTTGAAACTACAAAAAAAATTGTAAAATGCTACAAAATATTTCACCTATGTCAAGCTCGATCACACCTCAATTGACCAGTAGTGAATCATTTGCATTATAAACCTATTTTCACTATCATAACTGAAAGGGGAGTACCACTAAGATGTTTACATTGCATCCACCATGTGAAAATAATTATTTCCATACTTGAATTGGACCTCAAATGTTGCATTCCTCTACAAGGCTTGTTTAAAATAAATTATATGGCAATGTTGTGCCAATACAAGATTGTTTGCTATATCTCATGAAAAAATTTGACCTCTATCTGTATTCTCTCTTCTATACAAAAGAATTTTTTTATACATATTTGAAGGGTTTGCTCTTGAATTTTGAATACAGTCTCTTATGTTTAAAAGGTTTCTCTTATGTCAAAAGCTTGTGGAATTTTTCAAAAAAAAAAGAGAAAAACCTATCTATAGATATAGAGGAATTTATATTATATTGCATTCATGAAGCATGAACCTACATGCAACATCATATTCCATTGTTCATTACTTTGCATACAATCTCCCTTCCATTGTCACTATTTCACTCCTCAATTTGAACAGAAAACATTTGATTTGATAAACCCTAGTTTGAAACTGTAATATAGTTATCTAAAAAAGGAAGAAGGTTTTATGACATATCTCTAACATATCAATCATTTTATACAAACTTCAAATTAAATTTTCATTTTAAACTCTACTGGGTTTGAACTACTTCCCCTTGTGCCTAATTTTCCCACTCAATTCATTCTTATATATTCATCCCTCAAGCATGTGAAAGGTGACTGATTTTTTATTGAAATTGTTTGATTTGTAACAATTGTAAAGTGAGATGTGTAGTTGATGGCTTTCCTATTTTGGAGTTTGAGTATCAAGTTGATTGTTTTTCAGAAATTAGTTCAGGATCATGAGGGTAGAGGCAAAGGAAGGAGGAATAGACCACCATGCTGGTCGAGTTCTAGCATAAACAAAAAAAAAAATCATTTTAATGTTGATTCATATGAGTTTCACCATCTTACCAGCACTAGTAATCTCAATATAAGTTATCCCAATGTATCATGAACCCCTCATGTTTTTCAGAATAGCTTAGCTCCCTCTCTCCAACCTTACCCTAATATACAAGAAATTTCAAGACCCTTATTGGTTAATGCACCAGTAAATATGAATGATGGTTGGAACTCCATTCTAAATTTACTTGAATGTAATGACAATGCCTGGGGTAATATTTCTAAAATCCCACATCTCGTTTCTAGTTCTCATTTAGATACGTGTGATGTCTGTCCACTTTCTGAAAGACCTACTCTTCATCTACACTTACCCCTTCTCCTACTATTGCTAGCTATACTTGTCAGCATTCTACTACTCCTTCAGTTATTATATTTGTTGCACCTTGTCCTCCATTCATGTGCCTCGTCAGTGTATCCTTTGAAAAAATATTGAACATCGTGTCATTGCAGGATCTAGACCAAGACCCATAGCCTCTACTCCAGATAGTATTGAAAATCAACAACAAACTAAAATAAAGCGTCCATGTTTCTCTATGTAAATATTCTTAGCATAATCTAAGAATAATGCTTCTCCCTTTGTATATAAATTCTAATGTTATGGTGGTAAATATTTGACAGAAAAATTGGCAGAAATATCAAGTGCTATGATCTTTTATGGTTGTATTTTGACGGCTTTGCATTTAAAACTTTAAGTTTTTTACAGAGGTATTGATAGTTCATATTTTACATTTTCAAAATTTTGGATAGGGATATGTTGGTGGTGCAATTTTTCTCCATATTTTTTATGACATTTCATATTTATGGTTGACTTGGAAGGAGGAATATTTTCAAAATTTCGGACATGAATATGATATCGGCCACATCATATTTTGATGAGCATGGAGGATAGGTTTCATAGCTAATATGCTTGTGTGATGCATGAATATTTTATATGGTTGATGATCATGCATTTGAGATACTATAATTGTGTGATCAATGTATTTTGGATGTGGGTCCTCCCCTTTTCGATTCATTCCTATTTCCAAGGAGCCCACCCTCAGTTGTCTTGCATCAAATAATTTTAGTTAAACCTCATTTGAAAAAAATAAAGACTTGTTCTTTAAGAAAAAATAATACTTATGAAAAAAATTCATGAGTTAAAGGATATATATGTATTCAAGCTAAAGGGAGGACAAAGAGAAATCAGTTGCAATACAAATTGGTACAATTTCATTTCCATTCTTCAAGTAGGTTATTCCTCATTGTGTTTAGATATTTGTGACTCACGGACATTGATCTGTGGGGATTCTTTTAAATAGTAGCATCGATGGAGGCTGATAACATCTCTTGTTGTCAGAGCTATTTGTTGAAATGTGGCAACAAGAATATTCCAATTTTAATTTGTCCTTGAATTAAAATTCGAATTTAGTCTCACCAGCTACTTGAAAAATAATTAATTAATTCATCTTGAGTTAATTAGCTGGAGAAATTCAAGCTAGAAGTCTTTGTGAAGTCATGCAACAGTTATCCCTTAAATTAAGGAGATTATCCATTAATTAAGGAAATAAGGATTAGTTATAATTGAGTTGTAATTAGTTAGCTTAGTTAACTAAGTTATGTCCAGTTAAATTAGTTCAAACAGTTTGAGGAACTAATTGTGAGTTCAAACAGTTAATGCATGCATGCATCAAGCTAGTATATTCCAGATAACTAAAGATTCTCTCATAAATAACTCAAAGAAAGACCCAGTTGAGATTAAAGACAGGGACAGTTTACTATCAGTTGCAAGAATTTTCCTATAAGGAAAACTCTTGCATGCAAAAGGAATTCATTCCTTGAGATTTGCGCAGCTTTACAGGGTGTAAGATCAGTGTGAGTGATCAATGTTACACTTAGTAATAGTTGGATCACCCAAGAGAAACTGCGCAAGGAAATAGGAGCTTGGAGGGCAGAGGATAAAGCATATGAGCAGTCTATTTTGTCTGTGAGCATTAGTGAGGGATTTTACTGAGAGCTGGATAGCTGTGAGAGCTAAAGTTGTGTGTAATCCTGATATATTTCCACTTGTATGATAATACAAATAGTGGGTTTTGAGTTGAGACTTTCCCCATAGTATTCTTTTGTGTTTCATGTGCATTGATTCTGCTTCTGGTCATATGTGTTCTGCTTGATCTTGCTGAAATCTATTAAACTTCCGCAAGTTTGATTGTAGAAGTAGATTAGGGTATTTTGCTTTAGTTATATTGCATTATCAGGTTAACCTATAGTGAGAATTTCTACACTATTTTTAGTTTTTAGTTACTGATGATTTATACCTATTGCATCTTTTATCAATAATGATGTTGGATTTATTTTGCAGTAGCCTACCAGTATCTGAATGTGTCTTTTGAGTTCACTTCAGCAAGCTTTGTTTCATTTTGTTGTTTATGTCTATTATAATTTGACCACACGGTCTTGTAAACAAGGTCATTTGTCAATAAGTTCCTGATGCAGGATCTCAATCTTCTCAATTTGTGATCATCATATCTAAACTCTATTATTTTATGGTATTAATGAAAAATCTTGAAGTTTTCTTTCCATCTTGTATCTTCATCATTACACTTCTTCTTTTTTTCTTTTTTATGATTTTTTTATCTATTTATTGTACACTACAACCTTTTTATTTATGGGAAATGATCTTAAAAAGAAACACTGATATTATCATAAATATATATTTATGTTTGTGAGTTTGGCTTCATAGGCCAAACATTTCAATTATTATTTTGTTTAATAGTATATCCTCCTTTTTTGTGTTCAACACATTGTAAAGATTGTTTTTTAATGGTTTGTTTTCTTTTGTTTTACTTCAAATTTATATTATAGACGTCAAATCGGGCATAGTACCCATGTTCCTTGCCTAGCCAATTAGATATTTGAGGGTTGTGTGAGTGAACATTTAAAATTCATCAACATAATTGAGATTTCCACTCAATTAAGTGCAGTTTCCAACTTGTAATATGGAGTGTTTATAACTTATTTAGGAATTTTTCCTCTCGCAAGCAACAAATATATTGTTAAGTATGGTGTTTATGTTGGTTGTGTTATATTCTTTCCACGACTAGCCCCAGTATTACGTGGGCGGACCCTATATTAGGTGGGTAAACCTACCTATGGTTTTGTGCATGGTTTACACACATGGTTTTGGGCACGATGGTTTTCGGTCCATGGCATTTTGTAGATCCGATCAAGGGAACTACAGTTATGTAATAATCCAGGGTTAATGGATTGGGGTTTATGGATGCTTCAGCATGTAAATATATGTATCGTAACATTAAAAGGAACATAATGAAAAATCAATCTGGTAGTCCCAGTTTTGGGATCCAAGGGAAAATCTTTGTGTATATTTGTTTTATGTGTTATGCTCTCACCATTGTTTATTTTCTATTTTTTTAGAATTCGTATGCAGGCAATTTATGTAACGGGTTAAAACATACATTTGGCATCATAGGTGTTTTGTCTTCAAGGGGACGCCTTTGTTGCTGAGGGGTTTTGCTCGGACCTGTGGTAGACCCTGTTTAGTGGAAGATCTATGGGATCGATTCTTGTGGTGAAAGAAGATGGCGAGCAGTGGAAAGATAGAGATCAAGAAATTTAATGGTTAGAGTTTTGAGTTATGGAAACTCAAGATGGAGGATCTGTTGGTGGACAAAGATCAGCGGATCGTGGTAGATCCTGGTACTAAACCAATGGGAGTGTCCGATGAAGAATGGAAGAAGTTGGATTGAAAGGCAAAAAGAACAATACGATTGTGTGTCTCAGATTCAATATTGTTGAATTTATAAGGGGAAGCTACGATGAAGGCTTTGTGGGACAAGTTAGTGTTATAGACATATTTGGGCACATCAACCCCAAACTTATATGTCGATAAACTAGGGCTCATCAACCCCTAAAACAGTTCTTTCATGCCCTAAAGGAACATAGTCATATGAATACATCATTCCCCAAAAGTTCCACCTAAGAAACCATCCAGAAATGGCCTAAATTAAATCGTACTGACTACTCCACTGGAAAAGTGTGATGCATACTAAGTGGCACACTACCAAGGTGCGAGGCATACTGATTAGGCCTTCTATAGGGTGCGATGGGCGAGGATGGACAAATGTCTGAGACAGTTTGCTAGGTGGTTGCTCATAGAATCTTCTAGAAACTTCTCATGTGCCACTTGCCTCTCTAAATTTGCCCAAGGATGAATAAGGGATCTAAGAAATATCCAAGTGGAACCAATTGTAACAAGTAGAATGACACTAATCAAACCCCATGGATGACTCACACCCTTGCACACATCTATAAATGGATCTCCAATTCAAGAGATCTGAAAGCTGGAATATTGTGAATTGCAAGGAAGTGCTGATAGTTTGTAATTGAGGAAGGAGCATTGTATTTTTGGTGTGATCTTGCTATTTCATGAGGTGAAGAAGGATTGAAGTTGGGAGGATGATGTTGGATCAGACAACTGGGTTGTAATTCTCCCTTCTATTAATAAATTTCTTCAAGTTTTCTTCCATATGATTGTGCAATTGTGAATATTAGCATTCGTGAATGCTATCATTTCTTCATTATATATCTTATTCTGTAATGTTTATGTTGTAACAGATCACAATGCTTTGATGGTTCTTTGTTGTTGTACTTGTGCAGGTACTCTCCAAGTGTGTTAAGTATGGGGAGGAGTTGCGGGATCTGTCAAAGGGGAGAGAGAGTAAAGAAGGGATTAAGCAGAAGCTCCAGGTTGGTTCCATTATCTTTCTCTTATCTGTTACACATAGAAGAAATCATTGAATTGCTTTACACTGTTGTTTCTAGGGTAGCTGTCAAACCTAGAGGGCTAGCATTCTTTAGGAATACTAGTTTTCCCATAAACAAATTGGCAACTCCACTAGGGAAGAACAAATGTTTGTTTGTTATTATTGTTTGTATTATAAACTATAGACAGAGCCTGAAGTCAGCCAGGTAGCCTTCAAACTGCTCTTGCTTTGTAATTGCATAGTAGATGAATGTCGCTTCAATCAATCTCTGGTTTAGTTTATGAATTAAACATTTGACTTACAAGCATTCTAGATGCCCTTTTTGTAGCTCAGTAACCTCCCAAGACATTCCTTCATACCTTGCTCTTTATTGTTCATTAAAAATCAGCTTAACTCATTGAAAATATCTGCACATCTGAGCCAAAACCCATTTCAGTTGTGCTCCCTGGACCATCGGACTGTCTTCTACTGTAACCCAATATGCATCGCACCTCCCGAGTGTGGTAAGTGTGATGCATGCCTACTTATTGAAGCCTACTTGCATCACGTAAACCAGCCTCAATTAGATTAGGATTATTGAATGTTTTTGTGTGTTTGTTCATCATTTACAATCCTTTGTTGAAAATTTGTTTAAATCGATTTGTCACTTTGATGCAAAAAGTGTCGTAATTGTCGTTTTGTGTCGAAAAGAGAAGTGTCATGAATTCTTCCTTCCTTTGATAGTAGATTGAACTTTTCTTCATGTATTTGATTTGATTTGTTTATATTCGAAGTGTCAAAAGCATTTTTATTCAAAATTGAAAATTGTTGTGGAGTCTTCCTTTCTCTTTCCAAGAAGAAATTGTCGAAAATGTCGTTTTGAATGAAATATTTCAGATCTTTGCTGCATTTAGTTTTCCTTATTGGCATTTTTTCACATTAAGGAGAATGAAAAAAAATACATGCATTTTGAATTTAGCATTTTTAGATTTGTGTGCAGAAATATGATTTACGGAAATGCACTAGGGTGTGCTCTTTGCTCTTTGTTTAAAAGCACTGTAATTTTCTTTCCCTGGTAGCTAGGATTTTCATTGCTCAAAATAAACAAAGATTGTTTATCATTGTAGATTACATCGTAGGAATTTTAGATTATCATCATGCGGTGAACCATTGAAAGGCAAACTCTAAGCAAGATCAACTTTAAAATAAATTTCAATGAACCTAACAATGCTTTGGAACTTAACGCAACATATCTAGAGGTCTAGGCTAGAGACGTGTTTCAGTTTCATTAAAACTAGTGGCTATCGTTTTCATTGAAGGTTGGGTGATTCCTCCTCCTTGATACGACAAGTGTTAGCATGGACTTGTGCTCCGCGTACCGTCGCATATATGTTGGGAGACCACAATAGGCTTATATCCTTTATCCATATGAAGCTGAGTCTGTTGCCTTATTAATCGCAATGCACTGAACACAACATTCGGGAAGATGGACTGTCATACATAAGTCCTTGGTGATTTATCTTTAATTTATCACCAAGGTGTATATTGCAGTTTTGTGATTGGTTTGGTAATCCCTCTGTCTAGATTTTCCAGAGTAGTCCCTTTCGTTCCTTTTCGACTCTTTAAAAGAAAAGGTCCATCTGAGCACTTGTCCTTTCAGGCTCATTAAAAATCGAAGGAGACTAGAGTCATCTTTATCTTTTTCTCAACTCTTAAAAACTGAAAAATCAAATTTGTGTCCAAGCGTCATTAAAATTAATCGAATTCAGAATAACATCCTTGCTCCTCAGTTGATCTTAGGTTGAGACATATGGCAAAAAATCCAGAGTCCACTGATCAAGGAATCCCTTTTGAAGGGAATCCTAGTCCTTTTCATTCTTGGGGAAATATTGGTGCTCCTTATATGGCTACATTGTCCCTTCTGGGAATTACCATTGGCCTGCCAGTATGGCTGTTTTCAACCTCTGTGGTTCAAAATGCTGTGATTTCTCCATAATTGAGTACACCTCCAGTTGAACCTGAAATTAACCCTTCCCCTTCTTCCTCGTTTGTTTCTCCCTCCCTTTCTTCCTCTTTGCTTGGTGAAAGTAGTGATACTAGTAATCAGGTGGCTGAGAAGAAGAAGAAAGGGAAGGAGAAGAAGAAGAAGAAGCAAATTCAGCAAGGAGGCAACCAAGCAACCATTGCTTTGAATGCATCATCTAATGAAAATCCGCCCATTAAACTTCCTAAACCCAAATTTCCATGCATAATTTGTATGGGAGACCATTTTCATCAAGATAGTCATTGCTTTCCTCGGACCTTGAAAGAATGGTCTCCCCGTTCACAACATCCCATGTCATCAAATTCTGGAGATCATGTTGGTAACACACCTTCAACTAGTGATAGTAAAGTTCATGGATAGAGGAGAAAAGTTAAGTTTCCATGTAGGTTATGTGAAGGTAACCATGCCCTTCACCTTTTTCCCTTTTTGGATGAAGCCAAAAGAGTGTTGGATAACCGTCCTGCTTCACCACAGCGACGCCCATCTAGTTACAAGAAACTCTCCCTAAGTCCTTCACTAGTTGAAAGACAGACTGAATTAAATCAACAGTTGGTCGAAACCACTCTCTGTAAAATTGAATCTTATGAGTCCATACCCGACCAAAATCAACAGGTCGAGGTAACAATTGACCCAATTTCACCTTTAGCTAATCGTACCTTTCCCGAAGAGAGTGAAAATGATATCGTTCAAGCTCTTTTTGTTACTTCAGATTCTAATGAGCTTGGGGGTAATCCACCTATTCCATCAAGACAAGAGGAAAATCCTCCAGTTCTCGTAACACAAGTGGTTAATTCTCTCGTTTCTTCAGTACCCCCTCCAAGTAGTCTAGTCACTTCCTTTGATTGGAATCGACTAGCAAGATCCCGCCTTCCATCTTATGTACCTTTCCGGATCATAGTACAAGTTTGTAAAATGATCGTATCTAGCATTATTATAGATGAAGGTGCATCAGTGAGTATCCTTTCCTCAACTGCTTGGAAAGCGCTTGGTTGGCCATCACTTATGCTTGTTACACATAATCTATTAGGCTTTAACAAAAGAACCAGCCGATCGTTAGGGATCCTTCCTAAATTACCTATTACTTTGGGAGGGAAAACTATTCATCTGAATGTGATGGAAGTCCTAGGACCTTTAGACTACAATTTACTTCTTGGGCATGACTATGTTTATAACATGGCAGCTGTTATTTCAACACTCTTCCGAGTGATGCATTTCCCGCATGAAGGCAAAATTGTCACCATTGACCAGCTTTCATTTCCCAGTCCAAGCATAGCTCCAAGTCAATCATCAGGGAAAATTTTAAGAACACCCCCTAAATTTATAAGTATAATAAATGGGCGAATCTTCATGGTATATAGGAAAAATGGAAGGCGATTTTATCAATAATATAATATGTATATATAATTTTTTGGCGAATCTCTCACTAGTCATGGCGAATCTTTTACTCAATTATAAAATCTTGTAAGATCTTGGTATTACCATGGGTTATCTTAAACCTGGAGCTTAAAAATTACTTTCCCTTTATCATGTTGGGGGCATGCAAACCTCTTTTCAAGCATAGTTTTGTCATTTCAAGCTTGTGTAAAAATGAAATTAACTTCAAGCATGGTTTCTTCATTTTGATCTTGTGTAAAAATGAAGCTGAATCCAAGCATAGTTACCCATGGTTCAAGCTTGTCAAAAATGAACCCATTTACAAGTAATTAGCCTTTTTGAATGCCATTCTATCAGCCTTTTGAGCCTTGGTTGTGTATATCTCATCACCACCATCTCTTCGGCTGATCATATGCTTCCACTTGGTTGTTTTACCCTTTTTGAGGAATAGTTGCGATGAGTGGTCTTATTAGCCAGCCTCTTCACATAAATCATCATGTTTTGCGAAGTTCCAAAACCATCGAAACCAGTTGCTACCCTAGACACCACTCATTCCTCAAAATCGAGTCCTCTTTAAACCCTTTTCAGACTCGTTAAATATGAAAATATTGTCAAGTGCTTGGCATTTTCAACTCGTTAAAGTGATTGGAAATGTCATCCCTCCTGTATTATTTTATCCTTTTTCAGACCTGAGGGATTATTTTATGAAAAAAGAACTAATGGAGTTTTCTTTTCGTCCCTTTTCAAACTTTCTAAACATGAAAAGGACCGAGTTATCCATGTCATTAAACTTGTTAAAACAATAGCGACAAACTTGTCCATCTAGACGAGACCGAGTTTCACTGTCACTAGACTCATTAAAACATTAAATAGTGACAGGTTTGCCCGAAGGGCGAATTATAGAACAAGCATATGTTATCCTCCTCAAGCTTGAAAAAAAATGAAGAGGTACTGGTCAGCAATGACTCGAGAAAAATGGGAAGAAAACTTGAAGAATTTATGGTATCAAGTCACTCTTTAACATGACACTTTCACTTCATCACCATTATTGAGTTGGGTTGGGTTATTCCATTCACCGGTCATCTCACCATTGGTCTTTCACACCATCCATCTTTTGGGGTTAACACTACCAATTCATCTCAGCGTCACCAACATGTTTAAGAGAAGTCATTCAGTTGAGAAACCACCATCCAATTAATGTCTCATCCACTACAATACCTCCAACCGTCATTTTTTCATGACCGCCATTCCTAAACCTTGTGTCGTCAGTTCATTTTCACCTCCAGAAATCATTTGCTTCGTTTCATGTCGTAGATGTGGGATACATCAAGGCCCTCCTATGGTGAGTCGCTTCTTATCAACATCAGCTCATTATCCAAGAAGTTGACTTAGAAACAACCCTTTCAATGCTTTGAAGCTTGCATACATCAATGGCAAGTTTCTCACTTCCAGCGACAGGTTGACATCAATGGCCTTCGACTGAAATATTTTGCGTGGTGTTCAACGTCGATTCATATATTCACACCACGTGAATTGTACTGTAGTACCTTGAGGGTCATTATCATTATCATTGATTCCTCTCGCATCTATTAACAACTTACATCATTGGCTGGTAATCAGGCGATGTCTGTCCATGTTCGACTTCAAAACATCTCTTCATATGGATTAACTTATACATCGAGTGAAGATTGAACGAGTTTGAAGACCCCAGATCTATTTTCATCCATTCGGTCTGTGATATATTCAGGGACATAAAAACATCAAATGTACAAAGGCTCTACACAGATGGTCATCCTAGCCATGGATGATGACTCTATATCTAAAGAATCACTAGTCTGTATCTGTAGACAACTATCTTATCTATGTACATGAAATGAATTTATAAATTTGAGCATAGGGATGCCTCCCTCAGCTAGATCATGAAAATTATATTATGATGATGTATTGTATTGTAACTTATGCAGGTCACCTTCCAGTTTGAAACTTCGGATCCTCATGATAAAGCATTTCACCCGACATCAATATTTACGACTTCATGCTTTAGGGGGCAACTGTTATAGACATATTTGGGCACATGAACCCCAAACTTATATGTCGATAAACTAGGGCTCATCAACCCCTAAAAGATTTGTTTCATGCCCTAAAGGAACATAGTCATATGAATACATCATTCCCCAAAAGTTCCACCTAAGAAACCATCCAGAAATGGCCTAAATTAAATCATATTGATTGCTCCACTGGCAAAGTGCGATGCATACTGAGTGGTATAGTGCCAGGGTGTGATGCATACAGATTAGGCCTTCTATAGGATGCGATGGGAAAGGATGGACAAATGTCCAAGACAATTTGCTAGGTGGTTGTTCATAGAATCTTCTAGAAACTTCTCTCGTGCCACTTGCCTCTCTGAATTCACCTAAGGATGAATAAGGGATCTAAGAAATATCCAAGTGGAACCAATTGTAACAAGTGGAATGAAACTAATCCAACCCCATGGATGACTCACACCCTTCACACATCTATAAATGGATCTCCAATTCGAGATATCTGAAGGCCGGAATATTGTGAATTGCAAGGAAGTGTTGATAGTTTGTAATTGAGGAAGGAGCATTGTATTGTTGGTGTGATCTTGTTATTTCATGAGGTGAAGAAGGATTGAAGCTGGGAGGATGATGCTAGACCAGACAACTGGGTTGTAATTCTCCCTTCTATTAATAAAGTTCTTCAAATTTTCTTCCATATTATTATGCAATTGTGAATATTATCATTTGTGAATGCTATCATTTGTTCATTATATATATGATTCTGTCATGTTTATGTTGTAAGAGATCATGATGCTTTGACGATTCTTTGTTGTTGTACTTGTGTAGGTACTCTCCAAGCATGTTAAGTACGGGGAGGAGTTGCAGGATCTGTCAAAGGGGAGAGAGAATAAAGAAGGGATTAAGCAGAAGCTCCAGGTTGGTTCCATTATCTTTCTCTTATCTGTTACACATAGAAGAAATCGTTGAATTTCTTTAAACTGTTGTTTCTAGGGTAGCTACCAAACCTAGAGGGCTAGCATTCTTTAGGAATACTAGCTTTCTCATAAACAGTTAGGGACTTTGTACCAATCTAAGTCTCTGGTGAATAAAATGTTCCTACGTAAAAAATTGTATAACCTGAGGATGAAAGATGGAGACTCAGTGAGAGCATCTGAACGCATTTAATATTGTGGTAAGCCACTTATTATCTGTTGATATTAAAATTTCAAATGAAGATAAGTGCATCAGTTTGTTGTGTTCTCTACCAGATTCAGGGGATAGTCTGGTTGTTGCAATAGGTAGCAATGCAACTGCCTTACAGTTTGATGAAATAGTCTCAGCCTTGTTGATGGAGGAGATGAGACAGAAAAATATGGAGAGCCAGAATGGTGATGCCTTGTATGTATGAGGACAGTCCCAAAAAAAAACAAAAATAAGTCCTCCAGTGGAAGATCTAAATCTCCAGGAAAACCTATAAAGGTGTGCTGGAAATGTAGAAAGGAAGGGCACTACAAAAGGGATTGTAAATATAAATCTCCTGAGAAAGGAAATGGATCTAATGATGCTCCTTTTGCAGAGGTGAAAACCAATTCAGATGAAGGTGGGGATGTGTACTTGGCTTCTTCTTCAACTACACATGTAGATCATGAGGCATGGTTGATTGACTCATGTGCATCCTTTCACTTCACTCCCCATAGAGTGTGGTTCTACGAGTATGAGAAATATGATGGTGGTGATGTCTTCTTGGGGGATGACAGGAAGCCTAGAATCTTTGGTCATGGAAAATTCAAGTTGAAGTTGCAAGGTGGAAGGATTAGAACACGTCCGGGTGTTCTGCATATTCCTGAATTAGTCAGAAATCTTATTTTTGTAAGTAAGCTTGATGATGTAGGTGTAAAAACAGTGTTCGAGAAAGATACTTGCAAGATTGTTCAGGGAGAACTAGTATTGATGTGGGGAGTTTGGATTGGAACTCTATACAAGCTACAAGGTAGCACTGTTATTGATGGGTGCAATATTTCTGTGGTTCCTGAAAGTGGAGCAAAAAATCTAGTGGTCTCTATAGAAAAGACCATGCTATAGCATCAAACGCTTAGACATATTGGAGAGAAGGGCCTTCGAATACTTCATGGTAAAGGTATTGTAGAAGGTATGACTAATAGCTCTCTGGATTTTGATTTTTGTGAAAATTGTGTATATGGAAAGTAGAATCGGGTGAGTTTCCCCTCTAGTGGTAAGAGGGCGAAACGGATATTAGAGCTTGTGCATAGTGATGTGTTTGGACCTGTGTCAGTTCCATCACTGAGTAAGTATGTGTACTTTGTATCATTTATAAATGACTTCTCAAGGAATACATGGATATATTTCCTCAAGAAGAGATCTGAAGTCTTTGATAGGTTTAAAGAATTTAAGGTTCTAGTGGAAAACCAGACAGGGAAGAAGATAAAGGTGTTGAGTACAAATAACGGTGGAGAGTTTTGCAAGAAGGAATTTGAATAGATCTGTAAGAAGTGTGGTATAACACAGCAGAAGACTACTCCATACACACCAAAGCAAAATGGAGTTTCAAAAAGAATGAACAAGACATTGATGAAAAGGGCAAGAAACATGTTCAGTGGTGTCGGGTTAGGATAGGAATTCTAGGAAGAGGCGGTGGAGACTGCATGTTACCTGGTCAACAGATCACCTTCATCAGCGTTGGAGGATAAGACTCCACAAGACCTATTGACTAGTAAGAAACTCTCTCTTTCACACCTGAGGGTATTTGGAGGTGATGCATATGTACATGTTCCAAAAGATAAAAGAACAAAGTTGGATAGTAAATCCAAAAAGTGCATCTTTATTGGGTCTAAGGATGGTTTAAAAGGTTATAATATTTGGAACCCAGTAACAAGGAAGGTTGTGTACAGCCGAGATGTGGTGTTTAGAGAGGTTAAATATGTTATTAAACATGAAGTCCCATCAAAGGAACATGAAAAAATAGAGTTTGAGCTGAAGGATGAAGAATCAGACTCTACAGCATAAGAGGAATCAGAAGATGAAGAGCCACGAACTCCAGTTGTGAGAAGATCATATCAATTCAAGAAAGAAGGCATCCAAAAAGGTATATTCCATCTACTTTTTGTTCAAATGTTGCTTTATCTATTACTGATGATGATCCTAGAACTGTGAAGGAAGTAGTAGATTCAGAGGATGGAAAACTCTGGAAAGAGGCCATGGTTGATGAAATGGCATCTTTGCACAAAAATGAGGCTTGGGATCTGGTGGAGATGTCGACTGGAAGGAAACCCATTAGCAGCAAATGGGTGTTCAAGAAGAAGACGAATGTAGAAGGAAAGGTGGAGAAATACAAAGCTCGATTGGTAGCAAAAGCTTATTCCCAAGCAATGGGAAATGATTTTGGTGATATTTTTTCTCCTATTTCCAAGGTAGCTTCTATTAGATTACTTTTACCTATTGCTGCTACTTTTGATTTTGAGGTAGAAAAGATGGATGTGAAGACAACATTTCTTCACAGGGGTCTGAAAGAAGATATCTACACGAAGCAACCTGAAGGCTTTGCGGTGAAGGGTAAGAAAGCACTGGTGTGCAAGTTAAAAAAGTCTTTGTATGGGTTAAAACAGTCACCAAGGATGTGGTATCAGAAATTTGATACATTTATATGGGGACGTGGCTTCACCAGAAGCAAATCAGATCAATGTGTGTATTTTAAATTAATTGGTGACCGTGTTTTTTATCTGGTCTTGTATGTGGATGATATGTTGTTGGTTGGAAATGACAAATAAATTATCCAGGATTTGAAGACCCAATTGTCCTCCAAATTCGACATGAAATATCTTGGTGCTGCAAACTACATTTTGGGCATGGAAATTAAACAAGATCAGGCAAAGAGGAAGCTCTGGTTAAACTAGAGGAAGTATGTCGAGACAATACTGCATAGGTTTAATATGGAGGATAGTAAACCGATGAAGGTTCCTATTCCTGTAGGTGTAAAGTTATTTGTTGAACAGTGTCCCAAGACACTAGAAGAGGAAGAGGACATGTCTCGTGTTCCATATGCAAGTGCAGTCGATAATTTAATGCATGCAATGGTCTGTACTAGACCAGACATTGCACATGCAATGGAAGTATTGAGCACGTTTATGTCAAAACCAGGGAATGAGAATTGGACAGTAGTGAAGCGGGTTTTCAAGTATTTTTATGGCACTAGTGATTATGGTTTGTGCTACCAAGGAAGACCAGGATTGGACAGAGTTTTGGATATCCATGGCTTTGTTGATGCAGACTGGGTTGGATATCTGGATCAGAGAAGATCTACAAGTGGGTATGTGTTTAACCTATTTGGAGGTGCAGCCAGTTGGATGAGTAAGAGTTTACAAGGAATTAGGAGTAAAAATCTTTGTAGGGGGTGTTTCAGTTTCTAAATAATCAGAAGGACCAGGCCTTCCTACCTTAGTCACTTTATCTTTGAAGGTATTACAAGTCAATTTTTGGTTGTCATTTTCCACTCCTTTCTATAGCTAGCATCTTAGTGGAGTGCACTTTTATGGTTACAAGCAGTGACTTCTCTCTCCACTTGAATTTGCTCAAGTATATTTCTTTTGTTAGTTATTTATCTCATCTTTTAATTTCTACTCTAGATTATCACACTTGGATCTTCGATTGGCTGGTATACTAGCCTCTCTTGTTCATTTATCATGCCCATAAATCTCTCAATATCTCTCCCTCCCTCACATCTCCTACCTCTTGAATTCCACCCAACTACTTCTTTATTTCCATTTGTTTCTCTCAACGATCGTTGACAATTATCAGAGAGAGGACACACTCAAGAAGGGGAAGAAAAGGTTGTGGCTTGGCAAGAAATTCCTGAGCTCGGGCCTGATTCCAAGCCTCGGAAACCCACTACAAAGAGCACACTGCATTGGTGGCACAGTATGATATACCTAACATTGACTAAGAGTTGGTCAACAAGAGGAATTAAATGTTATATTCAAATATCTCGGCAAAATTTGAGAATTGGGTGCGAAATTTGGGTACCCCAAGAGCTTGTTGAGATCAATATTTGCACATTGTTGATATATATTAGCACATCAAAAATTTGATGGGAAAATTCATGTTTGATCGTAACAAGAGTAGAGACAAGCAACTCCTTTAGATGGAGGAGTTCCATATGTTGTATCATATCATGGACAAGAATATGCAACAAACAGAGGAAACATTTCTTCTTAACAAAGCATAGCCACCCCCTAGAAACCCTGTGCATCCTAATCAAGTTGGTTAATGGCATTGCGTCCATATGGTAAAAGGCCACTAGCAATAAGCTCAGAAGTTTCTATAGATTTTAGTTTCTTGGTTATATGTTTTGGTGTATTTCTTGTTTTCATGGATTTCACAACCACATTTTGTAATTATTATAACAACGATCACGGTCACACCCATCTCAAATTATAGTTTTTTATGACCTTAAGTATAAAGCCTGAATAGTTTCCTTAATCTGGTTTTTGTTTTGGCAAACCAGAGTTGATCAAGAAGACTCTCTATAGCATGAATTGTATATATTTTTCAACATAATGTAAGTTTATGAGCTTACAATATATATATGTGTGTGTGTGTGTGTGTTTGTGTTTCATTTAAAACTAACTAGGAATCCTCTCCTATTGAGTCAACCAAGAGTTCTAGTAAGCCAAAGTATGATATAAGTACTACCCAAAACATATATGTTAAGAGATATCAAATTTTGTATGAGATAAAAGAAGCAATGTCCAAGCGCATATAAAGCTTGGTTCAATTGTTGGAGGGTAGTAATAATTTCTATCTTCTTCTCCATCTAAAAATTAAATAAGAAACTTGTTACAATTTTTTTTGCATGCCACTTAGTTGTATTCCTTACATGTTTTTGATGTCAAGATGAATATATTATTTTGTGGTAATAGTATATGCTATCAAGTCTAAAATAGATGGTGCAAGTCTTGGGTTTTTTACCCTTTTACATGTGTTTACTCCTCCCATACAAATAGTAATACTTGTGCCATTTTGTGGTCCTCTTTATAATTAGTTGAATTACATGAATATTGTTAAATATAAAGTTATTATTTCCATGTGCAGTTTGTACATGAATAATTATGTCTTCAAAGATTTAGTAGTAAGAATTTGTTATATATTAATGTTTCCACACACTAATGGGAACATTATAGGTTTCATAAATAGCAGTAGGTGCTCATTGTTTAGTGCAAATTGTTTATTTGATGAATACTCCAATGGAAATAGTTCTTTATAAAAATGAAGGAATCCAAAAAAATTTGCGTGAATGAAATACATAGTTTGTCTCTTAGTGATAAGTTAATAATAAATTATAACTTTTGTAGACCAATAATCGTTAATCAAATGTTGATTTATTTTGGACTACCCTTAGATATCCCCTTGTGATGTAAGACAAAGATCATTGACTAATTGTTATTTTGGATTTTCAATGGAATTACTATGTGTTAGCCTCACTCTCATAATAAAACAATTATAAATCCAAAATTATAATTAAATAAATCAAATCTTGAGAATTAAGAGTTAGTTCCTCAAACTAGGGAGTTTAATTAGGATGAGAGATTCTCTCCAACTAAGTTCTCCTAGATTAATGTTTTGTTGAGAAAATATCTCACCCAAGTTAGACGCACTATCTTGAGACAAATTTCCTCATGTATTTATATGTATCATAAACATTATTTTAATAATGAGAATGTGAGGAATGTTGTAAGGCTGAGGCCTTTTCCGCCATGTCTAATTTTTGTATATTTTTGTTATTTATTTTATGAGTGTTTTATTATTAGTTTCTTAAATTTCTTCAATTGGTATCATAGCCAATGGAAATTCTAGATGTATGTGAAGGAGCCTATGGAGAGAATGGTGCAGCAGCCATCATGAGACTGCGCTTATTGGCGTCATTGATGATATGAAACATGATCAGGGCTCTTTACATTGTACGCAATTCTTCTTGACACTCGATGCAGTTCCTCAAAGATTTCAGCCAATGGGCGCATGATGCAAGAATGGAATTTACCATTTCTCCATAGTAAGTCGAACCAACATAAGGACTCTTCATCTTCTATAAAATGATGTGCCTTTGCTCTGCATAATGGATCAAGAAAAAATTTCGGCTCCTTTGTAATAGAATTTCCGTCCTATGGAAGCTTGGCGGCGATCATTTGTTGGTTTCAGAAGTCGTATTTTTTTTATTCGTTGTATCAAATCAAAAGTTTCCAACACTTGCAGATGAGATAAAAACACTTGCGGCTGTCAAATTTATGTGGAGTCGTTTTGAAATGAGGGTTTCTATTAGTTCATATTCGAAATGTGCTTCGTTGTGTGTGAAATAATTTCATTCCTCTTTTATCTGCAACTAGGGCACAGATGATAAGCAAAGTTTCTCTGCAATCAATAAATTGAAGAATGTTGTTCATTTTTTTTTTCTAATTTTTGGGTTTTTATTTCTTTTTAAAAGGCGTTTTGTTGGGTGATCTCTATGGTTCAGCCCTCTGATCACAGTTTCCTACTCTGCACAATTATGGGCCCTCTAGGGCATTAGATTCTGGAGTAAATATCCATTACTATAGGAAATGACAACACCAAGAAATAAATATCCTGTTAAAAGGATTGATCTCAAATTTTCGGTAGTCGTAGCAAATCCGGAAATCATCGCAGCAGTCGCAACAGAAATTTCTGAGGTAGCGCTCTGTGTAGCATAAGTTCCATAAGTTCTTTCTCCTCTGGCCCATTTCTACACATTAGAAGAGAATACAACGTCCATCGAAGCTGGTGTCTGGTGTCTAGTATCCTGGAAAAAAGTTGTTCAGCCTAGCCACAGTTCCTTCCAACTATGGGCAGCAATGCAAGATTCGATAGAACCACTAGGGTGCAAGGGAGCTGAATATACAATATTATTCAAGTAACCAATGGATTTGAAATTGAATTGAGAAATAAACAAGGATAGGAAAAATAAATCAAAACCTGGCAGAAAGTGAAGAAATTGTTGCATTGTATCCTAGAAATGCCTGTATTGGGTGACATAAAAGACCTTCATAGTTTATAGCCTTTGGGCAGAAAGAAGAGGTAGCGTATTTGATTTGAATTTTAATTTTATCCGTTACATGCATGCCTCTTAATCTTGCTCATCAAATTCATTTTGAGTAACTTGCAAACCATATCCATTGGCTTTAAATCGGTCCAAGGAATCTTTGGATCTGTCATTTACAACATTTTCAATATTTGTGCTATTCCTGCATCACATTAAATTGGTCCAAGGTTTCCAAAGAGTCTCAAAAATATGTGATCTATATATATAGCAATAAAGTATATTTTTTAAATGAGTGATTTTTGGGAGAGATAAGGAGTGGATAAAATAATATTCTTTGTAATGGAGAAATAAGGACTATATTTTGTAATTTTGGAGTTATAAGTATTTTGTATTTGGAGCGATAAGTGACTTTGTTTGGGTGAAAATCATTATTGTAATCCAAAGTAATATTTTACTTTGAGAGCGATTGAGTCTGTGCAAGCAGTTTTTGAAGACAATTTACTTCCAAAGTTTGCAAGTGTGACATTCTTATTGAGAAGTTTCCATGACAAAGTTGTGACATTGAAGAATGATGTACTCAAGAAATTAATAAAATCATAATTTTCTGTGGTGCTTGTGTCCTAGATCCACCCGAAATTGAATAAGGAGATCTTAGATACATCGTGTGTAATGAATGCGTGTGCATGACTTGTGTTCAGATTATCAAAATGCTCTCTTTGTATTATACTTAAACAACTACATGCACATAAGAAAGCTTAAGTATAATAACGCTTAATCAAGCTTAAGTACACAAGCACAAAGCGTCACATCATCAACTTGATAAGATGATCTTCCAAGCAATCACATTTCACATCATGTAATCAAAGCAATCAAGTTAAGGACGCTACAAAATCAAGCATTTCAAGTCAAGACGACATCAACATGATCAACACTTTTTGTATGACTTGCAGATAAACATTTTTTAACTGAATTGTATGGGTGCATTCTCGGTTGTAACCAAAACCCTAATTTGAATTTTTAAGGTGAATACATTAAGTCAAGTAATTCTTCAACCGAGTCATCAAGATTAAACTTATCATCTGTCTCTTGGGTGCATTTTCGACAGTGTTTGACACCCTTCCTTTTTTAAATCATCACATTCAGTGAGTACATTCAAGGAAGCACAAAGTGTCAGTAATCAATAAAGCAAGTTCAAACAGGTCATCTAGCAAGCAATCATCATCAAATGAGTGTGAATTCTAGTATTCTATTCTTCAAGTGAGCATCAAATCAAGCCAGTGTTTAATGCAAGTGCAATAAGAAATAAATCAAGGCAGTGTGTCATTCAAACAACAAAGTAAGCGAGCGTGACATTCAAACAACCAATCAAGCAAGTGTGTCAAAATCAAGTGCAAAAGTTCAAAGCACGACATCTACAACAAACAAGTGAGTGTGAAGTTGATTGAAGCATTCACAAAGTGTCAGTGAATCATTCAAGCAAAGAAATCGTCATCAAGCAAGCGTGAAATCAAGAGTTCAAGCAACCGAGTTATAAAACTCTAGCAAGTGCTTAAAGCATCAAAAATAAGAAATAGTACAAGCGAGCCTGAATTCAAAGTGCGCAATCTAACATGGCGACACACATTCAATTGTCCCAAATTCTTAACAATTTGATTTTATCATCAGCTAGCGACATGGTGGACATCAGCAAAACAACTCTTGTTGATATTCAAGTGCATATTCAACATGCACATGAAATGATTGAGTTCCTTCAACTAGAGTCACAACTACAAAGAACTGAGTTGCTAGAGAAGAGTGATACTTCCAAGTCTTTAAACAATACAGCTGGTGATTCCAAGTCACTGATCCAATCAACTTCAAGTGTCAAAGTGGTCCTTAATCTTGTTCAAATTTCTTCCAAACCAATCATCAAGCCATGGAAAGAAATCCAAAGTAACAGAACTTGACGAGGCTTAGGATATGTCAAAGATGATGCCAAATTGAATATCCCAGATTATTCAAGACCCCTTAAGTTTGTCAATGTAGGTTTCTTGCACAAATCACATCGGCTAGTTCTGAGAAATTTGGACACAGAAGTTGCAGACAAACAGACATGCACGCAAACTGAAGTTGTTGTCACACCAAAATGCCTTCATTGTCAAAGAACTAGTCATCTGGAAGATCAGTGTTTTGATATCCATCCTTATCACCATTGTGGCAAGTCAAATCATTCATCAGCACAATGTAGCAAACAACAACAATCAACCAGATCGAAGATCAATTATTCATGGATTAATCCCCGGGAATGGTCATCCACAGTCAGAAGATTGTATAAGCTTTACAATTGAATTCACTCACACATATTGTAGCCAACAGTAAAAATGAAGATGGTACTCTCATGCAGTTGAATGGGGGAGTGCACCAGTGAAACACTCCTACACCTGAAAGGGGGAGTCAAAAAATAATTTGAAGAAGATTGTCTCTCCTTTCAGCTGACAAAGGGGGGAAAATGTCAATGAAATTGACAGTGGTTGTTACACTGAAAGTCTCAACAACATCAGCGAAGCAGCCAATGGGAATTTTCATCAGCGAATGAGAATCCACAAATTTGCCAA
This sequence comes from Pinus taeda, assembly GCA_000404065.3. Classification (NCBI taxonomy): domain Eukaryota; kingdom Viridiplantae; phylum Streptophyta; class Pinopsida; order Pinales; family Pinaceae; genus Pinus; species Pinus taeda. The sequence goes on along the minus strand of APFE031584998.1, from coordinate 320,046 downwards.
TGGGCGATCGACAATAAAGTCAACAGTGAGCAGTTTTCAAACATAGGAAAAGCAACAATGAGTTGTTTTTCAACATCATTAGCCAGTGGGCGATCATCATCAGTAGATTCACCAATGGGAGTTCATCAACATTTTGTCAGTGGACAAAGGATGTTGATTGAAAGCAAAGGACAGATGGATCATTTTGCAGCTTGGCACATGATGGAGTTGTCAAGCAAAATTTAAAAGATGAATCAGACATGCAGCTGACTCATGGTATCTTATATTGTAGTTTCTTCAGCATCCAGCTTTGGCAGTTTTCAGGCAAATGTTTTTTGAGGATCAACTTGAGAACTTGGAAGAGGATTCCTTGTTCTTTTTTTGGATTTATCATTGAGGGGGGGAATTTAGCCTCATAATAAAACAATTATAAATACAAAATTATAATTAAATAAATCAAATCTTGAGAATTAGGAGTTAATTCCTCAAACTAGGGAGTTTAGTTAGGATGAGAGATTCTCTCCAACTAAGTTCTCTTAGATTAGTGTTTTGTTGAGAAAATATCTCAACCAAGTTTGTTCAAGATAGATGCATATCTTGAGACAAAATTCCTCATGTATTTATATGTATCATAAACATTATTTTAATAATGAGAATGTGACAAATGCTATAAGGCTGAGGCCTTTTCTGCCATGTTTGATTTTTGTATATTTCTGTTATTTATTTTATGAGTGTTTTATGATTAGTTTCTTAAATTTCTTCACTATGAATCTATTGCTTAATCTGACATTTTTTATCAGGAAGTTGGTTTCATGTGTATTGGGGAAAAAACGTCTATGCTTCTAGTAAATGTTATCTAATGCTTGAACATACTAAATTAATTATGTTTACTAATATCATTGATTTAATGTTCAATATTTTGCAATGGGATTATAACAATGAGTGACATTACTACCATCTATTGTTGCACCCTCTACAATTTCAAATTAAGAGAAGGTTGTGAAATAAGAACAACTCAAAGAGGAAGCATACCAAGAATTTACCATTTATTTAATTCCCACTATGTCATTAATAACCAATTCAAAAAATTTATAATTCAATTGGTTCTTCACATTCTGGTGACATATACAATGATATAGAGGTTGGTATGGAGAATTTATTATAGGAACCCATGCTATGGAGGAAATGTTATTAAATGAATTCTAGCAAAATAAGCTAGGGAAAAATATTCATATTGTCGATACCATCTTTCAAATTCTCAAGATAGCTATCACGCCACTTTCTTTAGGCATGGGTTAAGTTCTACCCAACTGGGGACAACAATGTTATTACACAACTTGGAAGAAATGGTTCAAGGTCTATCCAACTAGGGACAACAATATTACTACACAACATACAATTGTTTATAGATAATCATTAAGTCACCTATATTTTAACAAATATTATCACACTATCACAAGTTTTATGCATGTCAACGTGGCAAGAAAAGTTGAAAGAAAAATTATGGCAACAAGAAGTTCTAGCACTCAACTACAAAGATGGAATTTTTGTTACTCCTAATTTCATACAATCTACAAGGTTGACACCACATCAACTAGAGAAAAAATGAGTAAAAGGGATTTGTTACAACTGTGATAGAAAATACACTAACGGTCACAAGTGTGTTGAGAAGAAATTATTTTACATGGATTGTGAAGAGGAGGAAGGAAAGGAAAAATAAACTTCAAAAGAAGAAGATATACACCAAGAACCAACCCTAGCATCTAAAGAAATGGATATGACCATATCTTGTAATGCATTGGTAAGAATTACCACTCCTTAAACTCTCAAGATAGAAGGATATACCAAGAAGAAAAATGTAATAGTGTTGATTGATTCAGGTAGTACTCATAATTTTATTCATTATAAGATAACCACGTATTCGAATTTCTTTATATATCCAACACCAAAGTGTCAAGTGATGGTTGCAAATTGAGAAACTAGAAATTGCTCAAGAAAGTGTCATAATATCAATCTAACCATGGGGGAATATGTATTGAATAGTCCAATGAGTGTTATTCCCATGGCTGGTGTGGATTTTGTATTATGAGTCCAATGGTTGCAATATTTGGGGACGGCGGCTTTTAATTTTCAAGAACTATTATTGATTTTTTTTCTCAGAAGGAAATGAAATTGAATTAAGTGGTAACGGATGGAAACCAAGGAAGATAATCAGCTCTAATTTCATGACAAATATTTTGAAGAAGGAACAATGAGGGGTACTTTCACAATTATGTTCACTAGATGTTCAAACATATAATTCATCCATTTCTCCATATCTCTAAAGAGCTTAACAATCATTCCAAGGTATTTGAAACTCCCAAAGGTCTCCCACCTATTCATGATCATAATCATGATATTCACTTTATTCCGGGAAGTATTCCTCCAAACATTAGACCCTACAGATATCCCTATGTGCATAAGAATGAAATTGAATGTATGGTTGTGAAAATGCTAGAGGCAGGGATAATTCAACCTAGCCAAAGTTCTCTCTTCTCCAATAGTATTGGTGCACAAGAAGGATGGATCATGGAATTTGTGTTTGGATTATAGAGAGCTCAACAATATCACTATTAAAGATCAGTTTCCCATTTATGTCATTAATGAATTGTTGGATGAACTACATGGAGAAATTTACTTCACCAAGTTGGATCTCCATTCAAGATATCATTAAATTAGAATGAAGATAAAATACATTTTGAAAACAGCATTTAGAACTCTTAAGAGCATTATGAATTTTTTGTCATGTTTTTTGGCCTTACTAATGCACCTTCCACATTTTAAGGTTTGATGAATTCCACTTTCAAACCCTTCCTTAGAAAATTTGTGTTAGTATTTTTTGATGATATACTAATCTACAAGTCTTGGAAAGATCATGTTCAACATGTTGATAGGGTGCTCAAACTATTGGAGGAGAAACAATTGTATACAAATTTCTTCAAATGTTTCTTTGGGGTACATGAAGTGGAATATTTGGGTCATATTGTATCCCATGATGGTTTTAATGTAGACCCTAACAAAATTAAATCCATCAAGGAAAGGAAAATCCCCACGACTTAAGGCATCTTCGAGGATTTCTCACGATGATAGGGTATTATTGCAAGTTTATTAAAAATTATGGGAAGATAGCAGCACCTTTAACAACATTACTAAAGAAATATGCATTTTTTAGGACTCCAAAAGCAACTAAGGTCTTTGAACATATTAAAAAGGAAATGTGTCGAGCTCTGGTATTAGCTACACCATACTTCACAAAAATATTTATTGTGGAATGTGATACCTCAGAAAATGGCATTGATGTTGTTTTAATGCAAGAAGGAAGACCCATTTCCTTTGAAATTCATCCAATCAAGGTAAAGTATTTACAAAAAACTATTTATGAGAAGGAAATGTTGGCAATCCTACCTACACTGAAGAAATGGCGGCATTACCTAATGGGAAGACACTTCAAGGTAAAAATAGATCATGGTAGTCCTAAATACTTCTAGGAACAAAGATTATCTTCAGAAGAGTAGCAAAAATGGGTCACAAAGATGTTGGGTTATGACTTTCAAATCATCTACAAAAAGGGAAGCAAAATGTTGTTATGGACGCACTCTCAAGAAGGGATGAGGATGTGGAAGCATTTCTTTGTGCCATTTCTATTGTCCAACCTGATTAGATAATTGAAGCAAGGGAGGAACGAAAGAAATATTAAGAGGTATGGACACTCATTCAAAAGTTGCAGCAAGATCCTAATGCATCTGACTCATTTATTTGGAAAAATGATTCACTATGATACAAAGATTGCATATATCTATGTAAGAACTCCCAACTTAAATAAAAGGTTCTTTTGGAATTGCACGCCTCTCTTGTAGGAGGGAACTTGGGAATTTTAAAAACTTACCACAGGGTCAAGATGGATATTTTTTGAGATGGCCTTAAAAATGATATTCAGAATTTTGTGGCGGAATGTTTAGTTTTCCAAAAAAATAAAGTTGAGACAATTAAGATCACATATCTTTTACAACCATTATCCATTCCAAGTTAGTGTTGGGAAGAGGTCTCAATGGATTGCATCACAGGTTTACCCAAATTTGAAAGAAAGAGTGTCATCATGGTGGTAGTTGATAGACTTACCAAGTATGCACACTTTTGTGCACTGTCTCATCCTTTCAAAGCTAGTACATCACTATTGCATTTGTGGAAATAGTTCAAAAGTTGCATGGAAACCCAAAGATTATTGTAAGTGATAGAGATCCCATTTGTTGAAATTTGTAACTATATTTAGTCTTCATAATTGTAATAATGTCATAAATTAATGTATTCATTGTATTTTTCAAAAGAAAGAAAGAAAAAATATTTACTTTGTAAATGAAAAATTATTTATGGGTTTCTTTCCCATGGTTTTTCGTCATAGCTCAAGCACCCATTATGTTCTCTAAGCTTGTGTATTGAGTAAAGTCAAATTCATGGTATAAATTTGATTCGGATTTAAACAGGAATGCAACAAATTACAGAGATAACCATAAATACAGAGATGTGGAAGAAATAATACTTCATTTCAATAATGTAAAATACTGAAATATGCTTATAAACATAAATGGAAATAAACTAGCTCGGGCGATGATAGCTTATCTCTGAGGAGAGATGTGGCGGCTACATGCCTCTAAACTGTCTTACAATGAGGCTCGAAGGCCTATTTATTGTTGAGAAAAAATGGAAAACCTTAAACATCCAAAAACCTAACCCTAGGAGATGAAGCACCAAATTATCGGCCCCGTTTGGGTAAATTGGTACATCAACTTCTCAGGGTCGTAACTTTGGCATACAATCCCTATTTGACACGCACAATATTCATTAGAAAGATATATCCAAGGACTACAAATTTTGGATGTGAAACATCAGTCCTTGGACCCATGTTGCCACCAGTTTTCCCAAAAAACATCATTTAGGGCCTCAAAACGGCTCTGAAAGTTCAGGAACCGAAAAACTGCTAAAAATAGTAAACTTTGCTACAATTAAGGAAACTGGAAAACTGAAAGAAATAATGGTGGGGGTCCAAGTGGAATTAGCCGGTGGTCACCAATATCCACCTGGATCATTCCTCCCCCCTTAGGAAGCAACGGTCCCCATTACGTTGAGTTCCTCCATGAGATGAGGAAACTTATGTTAAACTTGGTCCCTGGTGAGCCACTTGCCCTAGTGAAGGAGTTGGCCTGCTTTGACAACTCGATACAGTTGAATCTTCTGTTGGCGAGTTTGTTTGATCTGCGTGTCCATGATTCGATCAGTTTCAGCTTGTTCCGTGCAATCTGGATTTAACTCTGTTGGAGTGAGTTGTTCTGCAATGTCGGATGTGTCTGTAATGGTGGAAAGTATGGTCGAAGGCAAACCACATTGAACACTCGGTGCAGGCCAAGGAATGGGGAATGCTGAGCTCAAATGCATTGTCTCCCACAGCCTTGGTAATGGTTTAAGGACCATATCAGAGTAGTCTGAGTTTTCAATAGGCTCCAGTAAGGTGTTCCTTTTGCAAATGCAACCAGACTTTGTCGCCCACCTGAAACTTGTGTGGCACCCGATGTTGATCATGTCGAAGGCAAACCACATTGAACACTCGGTGCAGGCCAAGGAATGGGGAATGCTGAGCTCAAATGCATTGTCTCCCACAGCCTTGGTACTGGTTTAAGGACCATATCAAAGCAGTCTGAGTTTTCAATAGGCTCCAGTAAGGTGTTCCTTTTGTAAATGCAACCAGACTTTGTCACCCACCTGAAACTTGTGTGGCACCCGATGTTGATCATGTCACTGCTTGTACTTGGCATTTGATTTCTCCATAATTTTGTGGACCTACTAGCAGATGTTTTGGATGTGCTCAGTGAAGCTGTTTTGCCTTATTTGTTTCAGACTAGACATTATTTGAATCTGCCTAAGTAACTGCAAATGGCATGGCCACATCAATGGGACATAGTGGTTGGAATCTCAAGCCCACTTGAAAAGGGTTGTGGCCAGTCGAGCTATGGAGAGCCTAGTTAGAGTTGTGTTGAACATAGGGGAGGCTCTCATATCATGTGCATGGATTCTTTGATTTGTACATGCACAGAATGTGTACGATCATCCTGTTGACAACCTTTGTCTAGCCATCAGTTTGGGGATGGAAAGCTGTGGACTTAGTGATTTTGGTGTCTAGCATCGACCAGAGACTGGACTAAAATGTACTGAGGAACCTGTTGTCCCAATCTAAGATGATAGACTGTGGGATCCCAAAGTGTACCCACACTCGTTCAAAGAAGAGTTTAGTAGTGGCTTCCACTATGATATTCTTTTTTGTAGACCGCCATAATGGCCATCTTTGAGAACCTGTCTACGACCACAAAAACACAGTCATTTCTATGCTCAGTAGAAGGAAGGCCCAACATGTAATCCATGGAGATGGATTCCCAAGGTCGACTAGGGGTAGGCAGCGGAGTATATAGGCCTTGCTTCTTGATGGTCGATTTGGCAATGGCCTAGGCAGTGCAAGATCTAATGTACCTCCCGACATCCTGTCGAAGATTTGGCCAATAGAAATACTTTTGCAGTACTGCCACCATTTTATCGACTCCGAAATGCTCAACAGCCCAATTGTAGTTTGCTTCCCAAATCATCTTGGCACGCTCGCTTGAAGGAACACAAAGGTGACCTAGGTGGCATAACAATGCATCCTGGAGGTGAAAATCTAGAACATGTTGACCCTTCAAGAGTGTCTAGTATGTGTGGCCAAATTTTGGGTCACTTTTGTAGAGAAGTGGCCAATCAGAAGTCTCATGCCCACAAGAGTTGAGCATGGTGGTTAACACCATGATCGGTGGTCGACTGAGGCAATATGCAACATTATTGGTGCTGCTCTTCTTATCCTTGATATTCAAATGGAGTTGTTGCAGGTATGTGGACCACTTCTAATGGCAATCATTCTACAACTTCCCTTGGGTCTGTATGAACTGCAGGGGTCGGTGGTCTATGTGGATGACCGTTTCCTTCCCCAAAATGTAATGCTTC
>APFE031584998.1:290297-301626 GCA_000404065.3 Pinus taeda | reverse complement strand
GATAGGGGATAGGAGCGACACTTTCCCCCCACAACAAACAAGCGTTGGATCCCAGGTTGGTCTCCTAGATCGACTTTTAAATTATATAGCTAGAAACTTGCATGCAGCGTGATTGATTGTTGCTAGACCCCTGTGGGGCTAGTGGGATCCACCTCTGTCCGCAGAGGGGATTTACCTCCGCAACAGTCCCTACAAGAATAAGATGGCTCCATGATGTGCATAAAAGTTGATGATGAAGAAAAAGGAGGCCTACAAGAATCTAATGGTACCATGATCTCCACAGAAGAATACACCATTGATATTGAAAGCAAGTCCTTGGTTAAGAGGGAGCTTGGATATACTCCTTTTCATGTAAAGGAATGAGTAGATCCTCCCTAGTTTAGAAGGAGAGATAGACACATCAGTCTTGTCTTTATATCATGAAGAAAGAATGGAGGATTGGATAAGCATCTAAGACCAATATTGGTACTCTTTGAGGATGAGGTAGAGCATCCAATAGGCAACAGTGGTTAAAGAGGAGATTCCTTAATGATGTGTAAATCCAAGACATGAATGAACCTAACAGGACATACCTTGTGAACATTTGGATAGGGTATGTGCCTTGAGAGACAATGATGAAGGTGTCTATAAATCATTGTCTCCCTAGAATTGTGCTCTAATATAGTGGAGAGATAGAGTTGTTCGTCAACGCCTTGCTATATGATGATGGTCAATATGATGAGATGCACAAACATAAGATGAAAAGATATCTAATGAGATGGATTACCAATCTGAATCTTCTTATGGCAACTTTTCAATGAAATTATTTTCCTTGAACCTATGGTTAACTATGAATAACTCCCTAGTTAAGAGGGAGTGTTGAAAGTTGTAACTAGTTTCGATCTTCATAATTGTAATAATGTCATAACTTAATGTAATCATTGTATTTGTCAAAAGAAAGAAAGAAAATATTTCTTTTGTAAAAGAAAATTCATTTATGGATTTCTTTCCCATGGGTTTTGGTCATAGTTCAAGCACCCATCATGTTCTCTAGGATTGTGTATTGATTCAAGTCAAATTCATGATGTAAAGCCCCTTGGAGGGCTCATGTATCAATGTAAAGAAAAAAAAGTATGTCATGGAAAAGTCTAGATACCACCTAAGAGATCAGGTCAGTCAGCCCCATGATGTCAGCATTAAAGAGGCTTGAGCACCCTCTTCAAAAGACTATAAATAAAGGAAATTGTCCTCCATTTCTGATACACATGTTCGAACATAGAAAGTCTGAGGTAACAAAGAAAAGAGTATGAAGAAAGGCAAGAAGGCAGCGAAAATTCTTGGGAGTAATTATGGTTTAGTTTTTCATCTCTTGGAAGTTGAGTTTTGGGGAAGGAAAGATACTCACAAGTCCAAACTTATGAAGTGAAGCAGATTTTCTCTTAGTTTAGGTGGCTGATCTAGTCTCTTGGTGGATGGTCTAGGTTCTAGTCTTGGAATTCTTCATTGATACAGATTCTATAAGAAGAGTTCTCTATGTTTTTCCCCTTGGTGAGTTTTTCCCTCGCTTGGAACCTATTTCTGGTATCTTTTTTTTTGCATTGTGATCTTCTTATTGGAATTTATCTTGTTGATGAACATAACTAATTAATAATGAAGAAATAATGCAATAATCATCACAAGAACTTGTCAATTGAAAGAGAAATAATTTAACAAAACCCTAATATGTTTTTGCCCTAGATTTCTCAACACCATTTTGATTAGAAATTTTTGGACAAAATTATTTTCTTGTCTTGGTACTCGATTAGCTCATAGTTCATCTTATCATCCTCAATCTAATGGGAAAAATGAGATAGTGAACAAATGTTTGGAAGGATATCCTTGTTGCTTTGTATCTGATAAACAAATACAATGGATCAAGCGGTTATTGTTAGTTTGTGTAGCATCGGACATGTGTCCTTGTCTCGATTAGTGTCAGAAAGGCTAAGGAACACAAGATCTCAAAAACCCAAAAAAAAAATTCGAGAGAAAACACCTAGAGACCACTCAATCGAGTTAATTGATCAATAATTAAAAAAATGCCTAACTTAAGAAAATTGATTAATTAACTGCAACTAATTGAGAAAAATCGAAAAAATCTCTAGAGACTCACACGGATCGAGTCTAAGATGATCTTAGCCATTGATAACAATCTAATCATGTTTGTCGGTGCTCCAACGAGAGATTAAAAGAGCAGATAGATGGGGATGGAGATAGAGGCATTGAGTAAGAGGGAGAGCGAGCTACCTTGGAAGATCAAGCTATCTAGTGTAGTGATTCAGCAAGGAAGTGAGCTAAATCCATAGCAACCTTTATTGAGGGGGCAGCAGAGGAGTTTCCAGTAGAGATTCCTAGCAACAAATCATTAGTGGAAGCAAGGCGAAATATTTCTATAGAGGGACGCATAGCCAATGCGAGTAGCCAAAAACCCATTTTGAAGTGTCGAAAAGGAGGTCAAATCAGTTGCTAAAGGACGAGAGATCAATCAAAAAGATAGAGTGACTTATATCCAGAGGCAAAGGGAGGTAGGAAAACTCATTTTGAGCCAACTAGAAAGCAACGCAAAATTCTCAAGCTAGGTAGTGTGAATTCCTAGAGGCCAAGTTTTCTCAGTGGGGTTCGAGCAGGTCAAAGGGAGGCTGAGATTATTAGTAGAAAGGAGAAAAATCCTTCACATTATTTTTCTAGAAAATCTCTCAGAGGATAGCTACTTTGGCAACCATATTTTTGTACTTGGATTTTACTGCTACATAATAAAATATAAACCCTCAACTGCTACATTGGTTTTCCCTTAAGGGTTTTTCTAGGGACTATTGTCCAAAAATTATTAGTGTCATTTTTATTGTGTGTGTGCATTATTTTCTCAATTCCATTATTTTATTTAGCTTCCGCATAATTTATTTATGAAGAATTGCAGTGTGATTTATTCGATATTAACCAGGAAATTAATAAAATACTAACCAGTTAGAAGAATAAATTCCAGTTATTTCAATTTAAGGAAATTTCACATCGTATGAGAGCATTGAAGATTAGATATGAGGCTCAATAGCAAGAAGGATAAATTGTGCAATTTCAGAGGGAGTTCTGAGCATGAACTTCTCATATCTACGCAAGCCAACGGGAAGTGTGAATTTGCAGAGGCAGAGGATTCAATTTCCATATTTGGGTTGGAGAAAAATTGATCATCCTCAAAAGTAGAGTTTTCAAGTAGTGGATTTTCCATATAAAGGATTCTAGTGAGTAGATCAGTGATCTTGTTGAGCATATTTGGGCATAATTGGTTTGCAACAAGTTTTGTAGTAGCAGATCAACATTGGGTGGAGAAAAAAGCACATGAAAATATACTTAGGATGTCTTTAGTGGACTTCTCATATTTTTCCAATATGGTTGTAGAAAGATTTTACATTTAGGAGGCTACAATTTTTTCTTCCATATTTGATGATGAATGTGCTCAAATAGCTTTTCTCTCTTGCTCAACTTCATTGGGATTATGGTATATAGATAGTGGTGCATCAAATCATATGACAGGAGTTAGAGAATACTTCTCCAACTACAAGGAGGAGTGATGGATTCCCATATTCAAATGGGAAACAAGGGTAAAATTACCCCAGTTGGAGTAGGTACCATCGAGATTCAGAGAGAATCAAGAGCAAGTACCAGTGTTACAGATGTGTTGCATGTGTTTGTATTAGGTATGAACCTTATTTCAGTATCTCAACTATAGTATAAGGTGTATTATGTCCACTTGTAGTGTAGACAATGTTCATTAAACATGATAGTTGGAGGAAGGCGAGGCAAATTGGAGTTTGAAGCAACAGATTATATAAGTTTCACCTCTACAGCTCAACTCTCCAAAGGCACTAGTTAGCAACATCATCGGTAATAGTAGTAGCAGTGGGAGATACCTTAATGAGTTATGGAATAAGAAGATGAGAAATTTACATCACGGAGCACTTAGTATGCTCAGGGAGACAATTACAGGTGTTCTAAAATTAAGCATGGAACATGATGATGTGTGCAAGGGGTGCATACTCGGGAAATATGCTAAGGCAACATTCCCACAAAGGTATACAGGATCTACATTCCTAACATCAGGAAAATTATCGTGAGACAGGATGTAAAGTTCATGGAGGATAGAGCCTTCAAGAAATCTCGTGAGTTGTCAGCAAGTGATCAGAATAGGCCAGCAAAAGCTCCATTAGTCCAGCAGCAGGGGCAGCCACAAGGGAAACTGCAAGGACAATCACAGGGATCTAGTATAGTTACTAGCACCAACACGACCTAAGGTGGAGAATATCTAGTGATTTTTTTAGCATTCGAACCAGCAAAGGCAAGATGAAGAGCTAGTTGAGCCACCCACTACTAGCATTCAAACCAGCAGGGAAGTTCGTCGAACATTGAGGGATGCAGAGGAGTTCATAGGAGCTCTTAGGATGAACATGATATAACATGAATAGTCAGGAATGTACCAAGCATTGGTAGCACAAGTTATTGAACCTTTCGGCTATCAATAGGTCGCAACATTAGGTGTGGGTAGACACCATGGTAGAGGAGTGTAGCTCTATCATGACAAACGATGTTTGGGAGGTAGTGTCGATGCCTATGAACAGGTTAGTTGTGGGGTCTCGGTGGATCTATAAGATAAATTACGCTAAAGATGGAAGTGTGGAAAGTACAAGGCTAGGTTTGTGGAAAAGTGATATGCATAGAAGGAAGGCATAGATTATGAGGAGACAATTGTTCTAGTTTCCAAGTAAATTTCTATTCAATCAATTATCTCTACCAGCATAGATGGGATGGCAGATTCACCAGATGGATGTCAAGACAACCTTCTTGAATAGGGTTATAAAGGAGGAGGCATATACCAACAACAAGTTCTCCAACTCTTAAAGGATAATCTAACTCTGGCACTGAATCTGAAACAACAAGCAGATCATCATTGCAATGAATGAATTTTTGATGTAGGCAATTGAATATTTTTACGACTACAACCATACAAACAATTTTCCCTCAAACAAGCTAAGAAGGATAATAAATTATAACCCACATACGATGGCCCTTACAAGGAGTTGCAAAAGATTGGTACTATGTAATACAAATTGGAGCTACTTGCATCTTCGCGAGTACCCCTAGTTTTCCATGTTTCATGCTTAAAGTAAGTTACTGATGATCAGCTCTCAGCTCAAACTATATTTCCAAAACTTGATGAACAAGAAAAAATCATATTGGAGCCTGAAGCAATCATAGAAACAAGAATCTAATAACGACAGGGTAGATCAATTTCAAAGTATCTCATTAAGTTGAAGAACATACCTATTGAAGACTCCACATGGGAGGATGAGTATTTTATTCAGAAGCATTTATAAATACTCAAGCGTTGATGACAACACTCTTTTGAAGGAGGGGCGTGTTAGATCCCTATAATACTAGTGTATCCCCCATATTGTTATTGTTGTGCCCCATAGAAGCCCATTATTGTTATTATTGTGCGCTTACATTATTATTGTTATGTAGGCCCTAATCATATTTTGATCCCTTAGACTCCTATATATACCAAGGACGTCTTGTCATTTGAATCATTCAAGAATTATTCATCTATGTGATGAAAAAAGTGGTTTCCCTGTTAAAGAGGCTTATTTTCAAGTTATTGATCTATATTTTCTTCTATTTTTTTATTTGGTTACATAAAAGTGTGTATTTGTTAGGTGTAGAATGAAATTTTGCATCCAAGGAGTACCCACTCTGCATGTTTTTGAATAGATCCGCACTGATAAAAAATCAAAAGATATGAAAAACATGTTTGAAACATGTTTTTTCATAAATTTTAATTTTTTTCCTGAGTGGATCTACTCAAAAGAATCTAGAGTGGGTAATCGTTGTTTGTGAAATTTGATTTTGCATTCAACGAGTGTACAACCTTGAAATTTTAGTAAACCTACAAGGAGATAAGTCAAAAATACAATAAAAAATGTAGTTTTCTTTCTTTTCTGTTAAAAAATCATAAATATTATTTTATTATTTTTACTATTATTTTATTATTTTCCTTAGGAGGACCATTTTAGATCTCAAATTCCTCCTAATGGTATATCTTTAAGTTTAAAGGCTACTCTTGGTAACTATAAGCAAGGACATTATTTTCACTCCACTCAAAATTAAAAAGGATGTTAGGGATATTCAAGATATATGTATAGGGGTATGCTTGGATGACGTCATCATATTGGTTGAGGATCCTGACAAGCCTATAGAGTCTATGATGTATGATGTACTCAATGGTGGAATTTATAATTGTCCCTTAAAAAAAGTTGTTGTCTAAGTTTAATGCAAAGTTTCTAGAGTCTACCTCTCATAACGGTTCATCATCTTTGAAAACTTCTAATTTCACACGGAAGTTATATATCAAGTTTTAATGGGGCTTTGGTAATCATAGAAAACTTGGTTCTTGAATTTCTAGAGTCTACCTCTCATAAGGGTTCACCATCTTTGAAAACTTCTAATTTCACACGGAAGCTATATCTCAGGTTTTAATGGAGCTTTGGTATAATTAGATAATCCTTATTTGATGCTATAAGGTGTGGGTAGCAGGCCATCAAAGGTTCTTTGGATGAGAAGAGTCAAGAAGGTCATAAAGAATAAACGTATCATAAGAAAAGAATACTCTTTGAGAAGATAATAGAGTTGAATAAATAGAAAAACTCTTAAGGAAGGCCTTGATCAAGAAGCTCCATGGACAAAAGATAGGTGATCCTTCTCTGAATAATTGGCTACACACACCTAGGTTTTAGTTGTATGCCACAATCTAGTATTTCATGTCTTAGCTTAAGGTTGGATAGGCCTCAACTTTCATAGTGAAAAGTACGTAAAGAATATTTTGGAAGGGCATTGACTTTTGTACTCTTTATATTAGCATTAAGTCCTTTGTCGATTTGTTTTAATCATAGATCATATACATCTAGTAAGGCTTTGGTTTGGGTAAAGTTCCCTAGATTACCCATGGAACACTAATCAGAGAAATATTTTAGGGTGATAGAGGATTCACCTGGTAAAATCCCTAGAGGTTGGAATTTCCATTCTTTCTAGTTATTATTACACTATTATGAGGGTTTTGTAGGAGATTGATATTAATGAAGGTATGGTAGAGTTTATAGAGATCATGGTTGGGGACAAAACCCTATTGAAAATTTTAAATACATGCATATCATTGTAAAACCTTTTGGTTGTTTAATGCAAAAAAAAAAATCAAGTTTCTTGTGTAGGAAATTTTTTGTTTGCATCCATCTACTTTATTTCAAAATCAAAAGCAGCAAAAATAAACAAAACAAAAAAAATATAACGAAAATTAATTTAGCAACAAAAGAAAAACTTTCACCAAAGTCTGCTTCCTCTACCTAGGGATATCCCTTTTCTCCTTAATTGAGTGTTGCACTTATCCATTTTACCTTATGCATTCAAATTCTTCTTAAACACCCATTTTCTACCAATGGGTTTTCTTCCATCCGACAATTCAAATAAATCACAAGCCTCATTCTTATCCAAGGATACCATTTCTTCAACCATTGTATTTTTCAATAGTTTACTATCCTCTGAATCCACTGCCTCCCTAACATTTATGGGATCATCATCACTAATTGACAAGAAAAACAAGAATTAAAATTAAGTGGAGTATACCTTTCTAGTTGCCTTCTTTCCTAACTAATCTTCTCAATACTAGAGTATTCATGTTCTGATATTGAGTCAGATTCATTATCCTTCAATTCAAACTATATTTTCTCTAGCTTTTTTTCCCTGGGTATCACCATGTTTGGAAACATATTTAATCTCTAAATACAACATCTCCATTGTAAACAACCTCCTTAGTTTCTAGATTCTAAGTTCATGACTTTTTATACCATCTTAACAAATAAAGATACATTTACCGACTTTACTATCCAACTTAATACTTTCCTTTGGACCATGTACGTAAGCAGCATAACCAAAAATTACAAGATGTTTAAGAGGGAGTTATTTATTAGTCCATGCCTCATATGGTGTCTTGTCAACCAATGTTGATGAGAGTAATCAATTGACAAATTAACATGCAATATCCATTGCCTATACTCAAAATCCATGTCCTAACCTAACACCATTGAGCATGTTCCTTGTTTTTTACATCAATGTCTTATTCGTCCTTTTTGCAACCACATTCCCTTGAGTTGTATATGGAATAGTTTTTATCTTTTTCTATACCAAATTTCTTACATAATTCCTAAAATTCAATCCCAAAGAACTCTCCACCATTAGTTGTTCTTAACACCCATATTTTTTATCTCTATTTGATCTTCAACAAGAACCTTAAACTTTTTAAAATTACCAAAGATGCAAGATTTACTTTGAAGGAAATAAACCCATGTGTTTCTTGAGAAATCATCCATGGATGAAACACAATACACAAATTTACCAAATAGGAACATGTCCAAATATATCATTTCCTATTAATTGTAGGTTTTAACCCTGTACAGAAAATACCTGCAAACAAATTATTAAAAACATAAGAAAAAAATATATATACAATGGTGAGAAAATAAAAATAAAAATATACACGAATATTTTCTCCTAGAACCCAAAACCGGGAAAACCGGATTGATTTTTTATTATATTCCTTTCAATGTTACAATACATTATATACATGTTGAAGCATTCATAAACCCAATCCATAACTTAACCCTAAATTAGAACATAATCGTAGTTTCCTTGATTGGATCTACAAAACACCAAGGGAAAAATGATCATACCCAAAACCCATGCGCAAAACCATAGGTAGGTCCGCCCACCATCCTGTTCAGAAACGGCAATAAGAAAGAAATTCCAGGTTAATTTGTCATTGAATTAAACTGTGAATTAAAATTGAATTAATTCTCATAGCAACTTGTAAATATTTAATTAAGTTTAATTTATTTAATTAGCTTAGTAATTTCGAGTTGGAAGTCTTTTGTAGTCATGTATATGTTCTCCCTAAATTTTAGGGGTCCAGGATGAGTTTATTTGAGTTGTAATTAAATAACTTAGTTTGATTGAGTTATAGACAGTTAAACTAGTTCAAATTGTTTGTGGAACTAGTAGAGATCTAGTAGTGAGTTGGTGCATTAGTGTATCCTCAGTATTACTCAAGCTAACTGAAGACTCCCTCATGAGAAACTCATGCATGTCAGTTCAAATAAAGACCCAGTTGAGATTATAGTGGAGGGACAGTGTACTATCAATTGTAGAATGATATGAATTGTACAAATCATGCATGCAATCAAAAGAGGACCTAGATTTGGATTACGCAATTATGGAATAAGGAATTCCCAATTAAATATTTTTTATTCCTCTCAGGAATTGCACAAGAAAACAGGGGCTTAGCAGGCAGCAGAAATTGGCTAAGTGTTGGTCAGTGTGGGCTTGTGAAGCAGAGAGTTGATCATACTTGTGTAGAATTGTTCTTGTGAGAACAAGCTTTGTATTATAACTTAGATTTATGATTAATGCAATCGATAGTCGGGGTTTTGATTAGTGGCTTTCCCCAGAGAAACAATTGTGTTGTGTCTTTGTTTATCTTCCTGTTGTCGATTATTGTTTTCATCAATCTATTGGTTTCCGTTGTTTAAAGAGTAGAGTATATTCGTGTCTTGTATTTTAGTACATTACATGAGTTGTGAATCTACAGGAAAATCTACACATCCTTAGGTTCTCCCCCCATCCTTGGGTTTGCCCAACTATTATTGTGTTCACATAAAAAAATCTCAGTGTGCCACCCCAGACCCCGTGCAAGGGGCCAATGAAAAACCCCCTTGTGATCCCCCTATTGCACTTGACGCAACGTAATAACACATGGGGATGGTCATGGAAAGAATATAACACATACCCAACATTAAATCTAATATTCTCCTTGCTCTTGTCGCCCAAGATGAAAAACCTACATAATTGTGTTTATTATATACGCAATGTTCACAAAAATCAAAATCTAATGAACAATAAAACATAAATTCAACCATACATTTATGATGAAATGCTCAAAGTCCCTTCTCTTTGATATGTCCAACCTTTCATGCCATAGAATTGTCGTTTTTCGAGAGATAATGAGTTTTGTCTTCTTCATTTCCACCTTCAAGAAGAATAGAACTATTGCACCTATAGGTTTTAACGTTGTACAGAAATTACATGTATACGAATTCTAAAACAAAGAAAATAAACAATGCGAGAGCATAACACATAAAACACATATGCACAGAGATTTTCCCCTAGATCCCAAAATCGGGACTACCAGCGTGATTTTTCATTATGTTCCTTTCAATGTTACAATACATATTTATACATGTCAAACCATCCAATACCATGGACCGAAAACCATAGGTAGGTTCGCCCAACCTAATATAGGGTCCAAAAAAAAAATTCCCAGGGCGTTGTCCCGAACCCCATAGAGGGGGGCTACCCACCCCCCCGCTGCGCAATCGGCGCAACGAAGGGGGGCCTCCACCCCCCCTCTAACCCCCCGGTTCACTACGTAGGTTAGTCATGGAAAGAATATAACACAACCCAACAATCTCCCACTTGTTGTTTTCTTTCCACTGGGGGCCACAGGAGAGCTTAGTCATTTTTCCAACCCTGAAACGCACATTGTTTCTCTACACCAAGAGAACTTCTCAAAGCTCACAGATTTTTTCAATGCATCTACAGTATTCTTCAAAGTGTCCACCTTTACCAGCAACACATTTTTTTCTTCTATCATATCCCTCACAAAGTGATACTGAACATCAATGTGCTTTGTCTTTGAATGATAAGCAGGGTTCTTTGCCAAGAAAAATTGCACTTTGGCTGTCACAGTCTATCCTTATAGCTCCCTGTACTAACCCCATACTTGAACACAATCTCTCCAAACTGCTTCCTTGCTTGCATGAGTGGCTTGCCATGTATTCTGCCTCTGTAGTTGATAGTGCCACTACAGATTGTTTCTTACTCATCCAACTGACTGCACCTCCAAATAGGTTAAACACATACCCACTTGTAGATCTTCTCTGATCCAGATCTCCAGCCCAGTCTGCATCAAGAAAGCCATGAATATCCAACACTCTGTCCAATCTTGGTCTTCCTTGGTAGCACAAACCATAATCACTAGTGCTATGCAAATACTTGAAAACCCACTTCACAGCTGTCCAGTGCTCCTTCCCAGGTTTTGACATAAACCTACTCAATACTCCCACTGCATGTGCAATGTCTAGTCTAGTACAAACCATTGCATACATCAAGCTACCGACTGCACTTGCATATGGAACATGGGACATGTCCTCTTCCTCTTCTT
>APFE031584998.1:250339-276582 GCA_000404065.3 Pinus taeda | reverse complement strand
TTATGTTCCTTTCAATGTTACAATACATATTTATACATGCCGAAGCATCCAATACCATGGACCGAAAACCATAGGTAGGTTCGCCCAATCTAATATGGGGTCCAAAAAAAAAATTCCCAGGGCACTGCCCTGGACCCCGTAGAGGGGGGCTACCTGCCCCCCTCAAACCCCCCGGACAGGGAGCGCTGCCGCCCCCTTCCCCCCCGCTACACAATCGGCGCAACGAAGGGGGGGCGAAGCCCCCCGGTTCACTACGTAGGTTAGTCATGAAAAGAATATAACACAACCCAACAGCACTATCCATGATAGTGCGTTCCCAACAGCAAGTTCAATTCCAAACTCCCCTTACCAACACCATTTATACTTGACTGATTGTGCAAATTTCCCTTTCAAACATAATGTGTACACCTACATCATTCATCTTGGTTATAGATATCAAGTTTCTAGCTAGCTCTGGAATATGCAAAACCCCAGGGAGTGTGATAATCCTTCCATATTTGAACAAAAACTTGACTTATTCTCTTATGATTATAGTTTTCATATCCTAGGAAAACATCTCCTCCATCATACTTTTCATTTTCACAAAACCTCTTCCATTTGGGAGTCATGAAAAGAAGCACTTGATATAATCAACCATACATCGTGATTTGCATGTGTACTTGAAGAAGCCAAGTACACATCCCTTCCTCTGAAGAGGTTTTCCATTTTGTAAAAGGAACATCATTAGATGCC
This sequence comes from Pinus taeda, assembly GCA_000404065.3. NCBI lineage: Eukaryota > Viridiplantae > Streptophyta > Pinopsida > Pinales > Pinaceae > Pinus > Pinus taeda. Next base: position 275,850 of record APFE031584998.1, on the reverse strand, counting down.
TTCCCTTTATCAACACTTTTCGATCTACAATACTTCTTGTAATGCTCAGTTTTACCACATTTCTAGTGTTTCCTTTAGGATTTTCCTAAACATTTAGATCTCCCACACAAGGACTTTTTTTTTATTTAAGGAACATCCTCTTATATATAAGGCATTTGTGTTCTAGCTATTCATGGTTTTCTACCTCATTTTTTTCAATAACAAGAATGAAACAACATCATCAAATTTTAAAGTGGTTGCATTACTACCAATAGCTACAACCAAACTAGCACATGAATATAGAAAACACAATAAACTAATGAACTTGTCTTTGTTTATAATTTAATATCAACAAATAACAACTAACTTACCACAATATTTTAGAAAGCATTTAGATGCTTTATCGCCAATTCTCCATCATTCATCCTTAGGAAGTACAGTTTCTATCATAATTTTTGTAATAGTGTTTATGGTAAACAAAATTGTGTGAGACCCCAACAAGGGCTACAAGAGCTAAGGTAAAGGAAAAGCTTGTTTGCCAAGGGCTTAGATTGATACAAAGCTCTTAATATCACATAATTCCTTGGCTATAACTTCTCCCAAAAAATTCAGTGACACTAAATCAAAAAGCCACAATCACATTATTCTCTTTCCCTTCCCATCCAATTTTGTCTAGTATTTTTCAACATACACATAGGTGTAATACCAAAATACGCAATGATTCATCAGTCTTTGTCTACCAAAAATTCTTCCATCTTAATTTTCTACAACTCAAAGCTTTACCAATTAAGTTTCTCAATCTCAAATTTATAACTACTTACCATTCTCTTTCACCACAAGAATCACCACAATAAATCTCCCATTGAAACCAAGTTTATCAAAAACAAAAGATAATCGAACCCTGAGCGACAAAATCATCCCCTTGAAGCCAATAATCTTTCAAATAACAAATGTAAGTTTAAAACCCTTACCATGCACATGGAATCTTTATAAAACAAAAAAGTAAACAATCACAATCACACATAATACTCAAATTTACCCTATAACACTTAGAAAGGAACATCAACAAACATTTAGAGACATATAACTCTCATTATATTATTTCACCATTTACAACACAATACATAAGATCCAGTGGCATATAAAACACTAACTTGATTACCTATATTAAACTAAAACCCTCATTCCGTAACTGCAATTAGAAAACAATGAGTTGAAAACCATGTGCCAAAAATGAAGTGAAAAAACACCCGAAGAAAAATGGAGGGCTCCACCATGCCCCCATCCCCCGACACATACATATAGCATGTGGGCCAAATCATGCAAAGAATATAGCACAACCCCAACAAGCCCTACCCCTTGGACCATTCACTATTTTTTTCTATCTGGTTCACAGACTTTGGAGATCGATGACGCTATGTCAACAAAATACTTGTACTAGGTAGATCCACCCGAAGGGATCACTTCCTGTCGATGCAACCGGAGTCTGACCTCGAGAGTTTCGAAAGAATTGAACCTATGACCTCTCAATAGCAAAAGAAATTGCTTTAACGGTTAGCACTTGACCAATTGAACTAGCCCTCGAGGATAAATACCATTCACTATTACAACCCAAACATTTATTTTTCTCTTCTTCCATCCATTTTATTTTGTGATAAACAAGTTAATTGGGACATGGTCACTCGATGACAAACAAATTTATCTCCACTTCCTACATATGCTCCAATGGTAGACTAGACTTACCTATAGTAATATTCTTGGGTTGAAAATGACTAGCAAATCCTCAACAACACCTACCTGCTTGATTCTTGTTAGCTAACTAAAGTAGTCACTCAATAATGAACAAATCTATCTCCACTTCCTACATATGTTCCAATGGTAAACTTACATGTGGTGATATTACTGGCTTGAATATGACTAGCAATCCTCAACAACACCGAATTGCCTAATCCTTATTAGCTAACTAAAGTAATCTTATTCCAAACTTTATTATACCATGTTTTTAAGTCCTTTTTAAATAATTATAAGAATGAGAGTTCTTTTTTACCCATTAATATTATTGATATGGTTTTATCTCAAAATATGAAGTTAATAAGAAATAATACTATATTTTGAAGTTAATAAGAAAATCATTTGTTTATCGTCAATAATCTTATGTAATTCAAAAAAACATGTTCCATAAAATAAAATAAAAATCATCTCAATGGATACCCTTAAAAATCCATCCATGATTAGCTCCATTATTAGAGTTAATCCTCTTAAAAAATGATTATGGGAAGAATGTTATTCAACTTGGATTTTTGTATCTATATTTTCTTAAATTACATGGGCCATGTTATCACTTCTAAAAAGCCACCCTTGTAGGGCATGTATAACCTTAACTTCCATTTATTCTATTTGTATTCCAATTTATTTTTGAGGTTTTCTTGCAAATGCGTAAGATAAAGCTTTTCCCAAATGGTAATATCTATATCCTTAAATTGGTTTCTATCTTGGGATACCTCCTCTGAATCATTCACTTTTTTCATAAGCCATGTTTCATAAGCCATGGAGTTCTTTTAAAGGTGTACCATGGAGTTCTTTTAAAGGTGTATGTGCACACTTTTTACATTCACTTTTTTCATAAGCCATGGAGTTCTTTTAAAGTTGTATGTGTACACTTTTTACAGTCTTCATGGTCATGTAAACCAAAATTTATTATAAATATATATATATTATCTTTAACATATATTTTAACTACCTTAAATATGTCATGACCCAAGGGGGGTCTATATTGAGTTAAATATATATGGTGTGACCCAAAGGGGGAGGGGAGCATTTATAGAGTCAAATGTGCATATAATATGTAAATGTATAGGTAATACAGTGACCTAATAATAAAGGGAAATGTGCATATAATATGTAAATGTATAGGTAATACAGTGACCTAATAATAAAGGGACTACATGTGCAATATGTGAATAGGTATATATATATATATATATTTATATATATATATATATATATATATATCATTGTATACATTATTGACATGTTATTTAGATGTACGAATATGGGTCGAGCACATATATGGAGTCAAATGTGCATATAATATGTATATGTATATGTAACATGGTCATAATAATAATGAGGACCACATGTGCAATGTGTGGATAGGTATATATAGAGATCATGCATTCATTATGAAGGACATGTGATTTTGATGCATCAATGTATTTGGGTGTTTGGAAGAGTTTTCTCATACTATTATCTATATTAGAGTTGCACTCCATCCTCACATTGTTATACTTAGTGTGTATATCTGATTTGTATGTCTTTGGATCATAATATTTTATGTTACGGCTCAAAGGGGTGTCTCTATTCGGTTAAATGTACATGTAAAATGTAAATGTGTATGTAAGAGCGTCATCTTAATAATGAAAGGACCACATATGTGATGTGTGGATAGGCATACATAAAGATCATGTATTCAATATGGAGGACATGAGATTTGAATGTATGAATTTGGATATTTAGAGGAGTTTATCCTATTATTATCTGTATCCTAGTTGTGCTCCATGCTCACATTTGTGTACAGTGTATAATTCTAATTTTGTGTTTTTGGATCATAACATTACGTATCAAAGCACATGATCCTAGGATTTTTCTATTTCACATGGTCTTATGGGATTTTCTCTATAAGTTTTTTTAGGAGGTTCCAATCCATGAAACTTAGATAATATTGAAAATAAAGTATGGGTAATATCTGGTTCGATGTTTAGATCTTGGTTCACTATATTTTTAGAAATGTGTTCAAATGAGTTCGGGCTCATTCAAATGAGTTTGCGTTCTTGAATGATCTTGAAACCAATTTTAAATAGGTCAACTTGACATTTTCACTATATTTTTTTATGGGAAATTGCAGATAGTGAAACTTGAATCATATTAAGGAGATATATTAGTAGATATATGCTTCAAATTTCGAAGTTTCACTATATTTTTTGAGATATGCTCTAAGAAGATTACGATAACCAAATGTTCCTAAAAATGGTATCAAATAGGTTAGTTTGTCATTTTCGTTGTACCTTCTTTCCTTGCAAGGTTTCATATGGTAAAACTTGGGGCATATTAAGGAGAAATATTTCGTTAAACATTTGATTCAAATTTTAGATCTTGGTTCACTACAATTTTGGATATATTTTAAGTTAGGGCCCCTAAATTCAACTAAAATCAATTTCAATCTAGTTTGGAATTTTCATGGTAAGTTTCTATCTAGGAGGTTTCAACAACTTCGACAATCTTAAGAGGAAATTTCGAGAAACATCTAGTTCAAATTTTGAAGTTTAATTTACTATATTTTCAAAATTATACCTTGTGGACTTTGTGGGCTTTAATGTTTGTGAACGATTCTGAAATAAGGTTTAAACAAGTTGGTTTGGTATTTTTGCTATAACTTCTTTTCTACGACTTTTCAAAATATGATTTTTTTTAGGGATCTCAAGAGACATACAAAAGTACCTTGTATACAAACTTCAGAATTATATTTGAACAATTGGATATGTGGCACACTATATTAGTTTGTTCATGAAAAAAAACAAAAATCAACAAAAAGTTAACATAACTTTCACTTAGCACATCAAATTCTAGCCACACCCATGAAATTGTAAAAGTGACATTATAAAAATGACATTAGAGTATTACAAACCAAATTTTCATATTTAAAAGGGCTCAAATCTCAAAGATATATCAAAAAAAAAGTTCAACCATTCATATTTTTTCCACATCGAGGTTTTAAAAAGTATGTTAACTTATGTTCCATCATATGTTCCACGTCATTTTTGAGGTTTTGTTCCAATGTATAAAGATAAACCTTTTTCCAAATTGTATTATATACATTCTTAGATTGGTTCCTCTTTTAGGATGCCTCCTTCCCTAAGTCTTCACTTCTTCATGTCATGGATGAGTTCTTTTAAAAGTCTTGTTATGACTTCACCAATCATCATCCCAATCCTTTATCTCGATGGTTTTCTTTAGGATACTCCAAGATGTCACCTTCATGCTCTCACTGGTTCCTTCAATTTTGACATTCCAAGAAAAAATTATTCACAAATTACCGAAGTTTTCTCTTTTTTCTCTCTTTCAAGAACATAAATTTGTATGCACTATGACAAGGTCAATATTTCACTTGTAGTTCTAAAATTTTGCCCTTACACATCTTGGTCTATCTTCTTTCCCATGAAACTAGTGGCACACTGTTTGGAGTTCACCTTCGTATATCTATTATTTTACTGAAAACGTGTGTTTGGGACTCAATTTAAATTAGCATGTCTTGTATGCGCCTTGAAAATTTCATTACTTAGAAAAAAATCAAAATAGCTAACATGGTAAGATAACCCATTTGAATAAGCCACACCCAAGAATTGTCTCTATAATATCGAATGCTTGTACCAAATTAACACAAATTGCATAAAAAAAAAGGAATAAGCAAATTCCATAATGAATAATATACCTCTTCATGAGGGCAACCTAGTTTTACACTATATTAAATGCACAACACAATATGCATATTCAAATAAATCCCCCTTATTATAAATGGGATATAAATACAACATAATGTATCCTAGACTCTATGTTGATGTAACCATCCTTAATATACTAGTAGTGAATGAAGGCTAGAGCCTTAACATCCAATGCATGAATAGAGAGGAGTTAGTGTCTACTAATATGAGGTTCCAAAAGACAATGAGTGGTCCAAACTATTTTTGCATGCACTGGAGCATTGGACATGAGGAATTCCCCAAGCCACTATGTGGAAAAGAATGGAAGAATGGATTTATCCTGACCTCATGTTGTGTTGAACTAAGAAGAAGAAGCCCTAGGTTGATTGACGATTAGGTATGATTCTTCGAGAAGTTCTCTTTTAACTCTTAGGATCGGTGTTTGGTTTTATCTAAATTATTCATCACTAGCTTATTTGACATTAGAACTTTGGGATTGGCTTATTTGACATTAGAACCTTGGGATTGGCTTATTTGAGATTAGAACCTTGGGATTGGCTTATTTGAGATTAGAGCCTTGTAGTTGTTCTTTCGCCCTCATAGTCTCACAAATTGGTTTATTAGTTTACGATGGATCAAATCACAAATTCCTATGGTTGGGAGGTGAAACACTCCTCGACACCATTGTTGTAGACAAAATCAATAAAACATATGTTCCCTCTTTTCCCTTCATTGTTTACTTTTGTTGAATTCCTCATTAGTGTAATGATGATATACCCACTAACATAAATTATTATGAATTTAATTAAATTTCCCCAATGATCTCAAGATATGAAATTTATTTTCCCTACAACTTTTGTTTCTGCAATGTACTTTGTTTATAATTGTATATAAACTTGTTATAACACTATTCAATATCAATCTAGCTTGCTATTGTGGAATCTAATAGGGAAGGAAAAAATATATGTTCATTGTGCCCTAGTGGCCAAGGGAAGCAGGTTTGTACTTGTTACAGTGTGGTATCTAAATATAGTGACAATATTCGACCATCATTGGTAGAGAGCATGTAAAGTTTTTATAGAATCCCTCAATTTTATGTTAATCATTTGACAAAAAAAAAAAATTGTGTGAATTTTGTTCTCTAAAACATTCACGATGATGTGTTGACTTTAGAATCACAAAAGCTAGATTCAATAATAGGGCTTTAAGAAAAATTGGATTACTCATGTCAAATGAACTTTATTCAAGTCAAGTCATGCATAAAGGATGTGTTGTTGTTGAATCCATTGGGCAAGATTCGATGATGTCTAGAGATAACCAAAGAAGAATTACAATTGTCAAGTTAACAAGGTCAAGAAACAAACCTACAAAGTAAGGTTGAATATTCTCTACCTATAAGGTTAAAGTTCAAAAATTTAAAGAGGTGAAGCAAATGTATCTATCTAATAAGGTTCAAGTTTCAAATCCTTTGTAGTATGCAAGCTTGGAGCTATGACATTGATTCAACCTTCAAGACTCACTAGGGAATACAAGTGTACTACGTTTGTGTAATTGATAGGTCAAGGAATCCAACCCAACAATGTATTGGATAAAGCAAAAGGAAATTTTCCAAAATTTCCAGTGGCACCGAGGGACATAAAATTCATGGGAGTGATGACAACCATGAACCACCCAAATGGCAACTAGAATAAGTCTACTAATTCACAAGACTTGAATATGATAAAATGGGTGATCCCAGAGAAAGAATTCAATGCAAGAGACAATGGCAAGTTGAGGTATTAAATCCTAGAGTTAGAATGACAAATCTTGTAAAGTGCAATATCACATATACCTACAATTGCAAAGGGGCGAAATGCTCAAACATCAAATAATTTTGCAAGCATGTAAGTACATAGGTTCAAATTCTAGTAAAAACACTTCCATAGAAAAAAATTGCCCAATTTTGTAGCTAGAAGAAGACCCCAAAAGTTGACGTGCATATGAAAATTGACAATTAATTTAGATGTGGTCTTTCTTTTGGGTGTAAGGCCTTCAAGTTGCAATTATGAGTGAGTGTGAAGGGGAAGGCACCAAAATCATACCATGGACCGCCTTTGAAAGGCCATTCAAAATGTGTAGATGTCCAAAGTGAGTAAAATTCAAGGAAAAAGGCTTCCAAAGAACAATGACTCTTGTTATAAATCTTGGAGCATTAAGTGGTTGTAGTTCCACTCTTGTGATGTGCTTAATAATTACATAACGTTGAAATGGATAGCATTAGTACTTTTTTTAGTTTGTTCATGGAACTTAATGGTGAGCAATAATGGTCATAGCTTTTATGGTCTTAATGGCAACCATAATATGTCATACTTTAAGCCCTGGTGCTTTAAAGGGTGTCTCAAGAGGAATTCATCATTTCTTTGGTATAGATGTATGAATGTAAGCATGCATTGCATGGGTAGCACCCAAAGCCTCCATGTCTTCCACCTTTGGGCTTTGATTCTTGAGAACCACAAAGTCTCTCACTCATCTTTTTTAACATATATTTCATTGTTTTTCTTAAGAAAATTTGGAGCCTTACAAATTGTTTCACCTTGTCAATGGTTCCTCTATTTCCTCCAGGTGAGATCTGACCTAGTTCTACTGCTATGGCTTCACTTATTTCCTCTCCATACCTCTGAGATCTCATCATGGAGCCCATAGATTTAACTATGATCCTGGTTGGTAACACTACAATTCCAACTCTCACTAATTGTTATAAAGAAAAGGCCTCTTCCACATGTGAAGAAAGCTTCGAAGTGTCGATCAATGAGTTCATCACCCGAATCATGAGGTTAGTGAACTGTACCTAGAAGAACAAAGGCAACCATTAATGAAAGTATCCTTCAACTTCTTCCTTTGTGGGCCAAGATACATTACCGTCCTCTTCCAAGATAAGAGAGACAGACTGATATTTTGAAATGGCATGTACGTTTTAGGGCCAAAGAACTTCATCTAAATCATTGAACTAATTTCAACCCTAAAATGAGTTATTCCCATAACATTGCCAATGGGTCCATCTTCCACTTCTATCATTAATCTTCGGGACAACCCAACATATCACCTTATTGGTAAGGAAATTTCAAGACAAAGTGGTGCCAAAAGTTTAACAATATACCTATTCAAGAATATGTACAAAAGAGGATTATCAAAAGGACTATTGTAAGCTATCCAATTGATCATTGATCATTGGGGTCATGCAAATGATCCAAAGCAAGAAACCTCCACAATGTACTCCACTGCAATTTAAAGGCTAAATCACCCTCTCCACCCTCTTGTTGAATCTCAACTAATCGTTGAGGTCCTCAATGAAGATGATGGTTAGGAAAAGCCAATGGAAGATGTGTAGTGAACATAATGAGTCATCAATAAAGAGCGGGAGAAAAAAGCAAACAACAAGCAAATCAAAAATAGTACGTGGGGGTTCTTAAACAAAGACTTTGGTCCACCCTATAACTCAAGCAAGAAAAACAAGAAAAGAAGTCCAAGAAAGGAAGGTCGAGCACAACAAACTGATGGGATTGCAATTTTCATTAGCCAAATTTGGCTATTCTTTGCAAGGTTTGCCATCTTAAATCTTAAATGTGATTTCAATGTATCTTCCTAAAAAATCAAATTTTGAAACAAGATACTAGCTGTTGTGCAAGTCAGAATACAAACTAATGGAATGCAAAATCCACTTTCCATCTCATTTTCTTTGAAAATTTTTGAGAAGCTTCTCATTTTATAACTTCATCCTCTCTAGATCTGGCTGTAGCTCCATTCATTTGCAAGCAGAATATGATGGCTACCTTATATCCATTATTTTCTACCACATCCTTCAACAACTTTTATGTAACACTTTTTTTGCTATTACATATTAAGGAATATATAACACATACATACTGACAGGGACTTTATTGGCCCTTTACATTACCTACATCATTAAATACAGCAATGAGGTTATAATTATATGGTCACAAATCCTGCCAATAAAAGTTGCCTCCAATGAAAAACAAGTAACTTACATTCAGGTGTTGCTCTTGAGATGAGGACTATCTTGCACTCCTTAAAACCTCTGCCATTCCATCGTTAAAGATATCAACCTCTTCCAATTTTTCCCGCATGTTGGCTGCTAAAGTAATACCAATTTTTGAAATGGTTAAGCAAAAACCCATGTCCAGCAAAATCAGTCAAGATTCCCAAGGAAAATCTTAAGATAGACTAAATCTTAAAATAGACCAAGTTATTTAATCCATGCCACAAGTCTTTCTTACATTTTGTTAGAGCAACTGGTAAAGTGAAATTATTTTTAACCATCTTTTAATAGCGCCGGTGAGCATACCCAATACCATTTCGTCTTTCGGGATAAAATTATCAAGGGCAATCATTATTTAGCAGAAGATTAATTCAGAGTATATAAACATCCAGGATACCTCCTTTAGTATTACACACTTTGTGGAAAGTCAGGAAGTATGCAATTCACAAAAGCAGAAAAATTTTCAATTTATGAAAACATAACCAGGATAAACTTCCCACAATATATCTAGCTAGATATTATATTGCTGAGAAAGTACAAGTTTAAGGAAATTGACTAAAACTTATGGAGTGTAACTTCTTCCTTTTGAACCTCATTACTAATTAGAAGAGTGCAATATATCTACATTTTCCCAGGAGAGCATTTAAGAAAGATGTTGACACTGCCTGCCCTGGTTTTACGATATGCTATAGAATCACAAATGCCATATAAAGAAGGGTACAATACTAGAAATGAAGGATAAATTAAACAAATACACTTGCAAGATCAGTATAGAATCATGCACTAAATTGCTTAATTTTCTCGAATTCAGAGATTGATAAAATATAATGCCTCTGCTAATAGATTGCTTCTGCCAATAAATTCTATTTGATTACTAAAAGCAAACAGTTATCAATGATCATAAATAGGAACCAAATCTCTTAATCTTGTAATAAAAAGTTCAAAGAAATGCAAGAACATACAGACATAAGAAACCAATTAGTTATATATACAGTTCGAAATTCAGATATAATGACATGAACCCTTTCCTATACAGGAAGCCTTCTTCAAAACCCTAATAATCGAGTAAATTCAAAAACCTTGAAAGTTATGGAGCAAGAATTAATAGTTAACTAGTTCTGTAAGAAGAGGTGGTTAGAGAAGAAAACTCCTATTGGACATCTGTAACATTTCTAGAGTTGTTCTGAATTTGCTTAATTTTGCTCAAATTCAGAGATTGATAAAATATAATGCCTCTGATAATAGATGCTTCTGCCAATCAAATCTATTGGATCACGTATACAGCAAACAGTTACAATAAACGAGAACTAGATCTCTTAATCTTGTAAAAAAGTTCAAAGAAATGCAAAAACATACACGAGAATGCCTATAAGAAGCCAAAGAGAAATTGGACTTCAGACATTAAGACATGGACCCTTTCATATAGAGGAAGGCTTCTCCAAAACCCTAGCATTTTGAGTAAATTCACGTACCTCAAAAGTTATGGTCCAAGAATTAATGGTTAACTAGTTTTGAAACAGAGGTAGAAATAGAAGAAAACTCCTAGTGGACCTCTTTAACATTTCTACAATTGTTCTGAATCAATCTTTGCAAAATCTGATGATACCTAGAAAGGAGAGCTTGCCTTGAAGGTATAAGAAGGCTTCTAAAAATCTCTATTGAAGTATCAGAATATTGCATGCCAGTGCCTTCAATTTCTTTGATGATTTTCCAATATTCCAGGACAATTTCAACATGCTTCCAATGCCAGATTTCCTGCAGTGTTTGTCATGGTATACAGCTAAATCCAAAAATGGTAAGTTCAATTCAGTAACATAATAAAATATCATAAACTCGAACTCTTCAATTACATTTTTGGAAAATTTTCCAAAGAGCTGAACTTATTTTTCGAAGCCAACTAATGCTACATGCTTTCACCTTCACTTTGCATTTGAAAGTAAAATAGACCATTTCGTTGAGAATTCGGAGATATAGAAAAGGGCAAGAATAACCCACATTCCTTCACCCAGGGAACCCTGGAAAGGAAAGCTTGAGAGCCTCTTATAACAATGTTACAACCAACAGTGAAAAGCCATACAGTTACAGATTAATAAGATCATTCATTTAGCCCATGCTTAAAAAATAAGACATTACCATAAAAATACATGGAAATTATGCCCGTGCAAAAAAATCATTTACAGCAAGATAAGCATCACCATGTGGAACAGCATCTTCAGGTTCAGGCATAAAAAGACAAGGTGCGCTATCCTGCATTACAGACAAACACCTATTTAACAATTATATTGAATAAAATCAACATTTTTCTATGCTTTCAAACTTACTGAAGTCCCTAATCAAACCAGATCAAGTCACCTTTGCATTGAGCTGCAGTTCTCCAGTACTCTTGTCTGTGATCAGAATAGCACCATGTGCTCTCAGCCATTCTTCACATTCAGCAAACCCATCAAATTCATTACAGGTTTTAAATGAAGAGCTATCCATAAACCCTAATACTTGAGCAATAAAAGCAACTGGTACTGCTGGGCGATAAGAACGGGCTATGCATCTGACAGCTTCAAAGCGCATTTTCTCCACATAAAGGTCTACAATTAACATTAGATAGTCAGAATGTAACATGCTGAAGACAACATCACAACTACAAGCTGAAGAGAAAACAGGATAAATTAATTTGATTCGAAATGTAGAGTACTTTTATGATGCATACCCATCAGACAAGCACTCAAGTTTGAAGACGTTCTGTATAAGCGAAAAAATGCAGTATAATTCCCCAAAGAAACAGCTGCTCTAACTGCTAATGCATGCTTTACAGCTTCATCATTCTTCGCATCTTTTGACAACCTGAAAAAGGTAATAAGAAAGTTAAAATACCCATCTTTGATACCTAGATTTTATATATATATACAGTGCTATAAGAAAATTTCAAGGATTGGAACTTTCATTTCCATTATTATCACATTCTACTCTCAGATAAAGTGATGCAGTAAATTGACCACAACCAAGTACTGAGCTTATTCAATGCATCAAGCCAAGATATCCATTTCAATTTGAATTTATTGGTATATGACTTGCTGACTGCGTCACTAGAAATGACCACATATAGTAATGTTACAACATTACATCAACTTTAAGACGAGAGAAGCTTAAATAATGTTGATGTTAAAGATGGAAGGGGGATATGAGCTGATATGGCTCCCATATAAAGAACAAAAATATGACCTAGTTCAAGTGAATTTCTTCACAATGTGAAGGGCACACAATTTTTGTGAACGGAGAATACTGATTAATGAAAAGATGAGCTTTTTCAGAAGGCCCATATAAAATGTTTGTGCTCTTTCAAGTATCTAAAACCTCAACTAGTGCAAATTACAGCTATCAGTGCTTTTCATGAACAGTATTTAACACCAATATGGAGAAGCAAATAAGTACAATTTGGCATGGAAGTGATCTTGGAATTCAATACAATTTGTACTACCAATAAATCAAATATCGGTTGAACTTAAAGATCAACATTTTAGACATCAAGCTAAAGCTGCTGCATGAAACCCTTCCGAGCCATATTGCATCACAAGTTGGCAGACTGATTGTTCTCTACATTTGCAGAGAGCAATGGAATAATTGGTTGCTTACCACCCCATGAAATTACACATAATCCCGAGAACAACCGAAAATTACCCAGTACATAGCTAAAATCTAGCCCCATATCTTTGGTATCTGCTCAGTATATTTAGTTTGGGACATGAAATGTATCATTCCTTATATCGCACTTCCATTCCCAAACAATAACAAGGCAAGAAAAATGTCAATTAGAAATATTTATGAAGCTCACATTTGAAGCCCTAAATCATTATTGTATCATTTCATGGAAGGATAAGTTGATCAAAATATAAGACCATAACCATCATCATCTTCACCTTTGTTCATGTACAGATATGGCACTTGGTACACCATATAGTGTATGGGGGTGTCAAAGGACTAGTGCATGACACCTTACAGTATGTCAGTGGTCACCTATGGAGTCTCTATGTCAGTGGTCACCTTTGAGATTTGCATGGAATATGTATCACATGGACATTATTATTCTATCCATGGGCTTGGTCTCTGCTATTATGAGGGTGTCATGCCTTCCTTGGTAAACTACTTTCTATTTGGAGATGACTTGAACATTTTTTATTAATAATTGATGGATTTCTCTCCTAGGCATGTGCCCAAGGGTTTGTGATTCTCTCATGAGGATTAAAAATATTATTTTGATGACCATTGCCATATTTTGTAATATTATTTTATATGTTACTTACCAAACATAATTATCGAGATATTACTATTTTACAAGATGGTTGCCTATAACTCTGTATATAAGAAGCTCCCTTCACTCATAATTGTTGTCATTGAGTGAGCAATAGTATTCTTCTTCCTTTGGAGCATATTTGGGTTTATTTTCAACTCAGGTTATGTGAGACTATTGTTTGAGCTTGTTGTGGTGGATTGGCAAGCATTCCAAGCATGCAAGAGAATTGAATCAACCTAACCATTTAAGATAATATTCAATGGTGTATAGTTAGGTGTGGTTTATCTTAGCCCTTCTTTACTATTTTGTTTATTCGTTTAAAAAATTATTTTCTTATTGCTTGTCACAAAATATTGAAGTTAAGAATCCATAGGTAAATAAACACTTAGTTTAACCCAAAGATAGGTAGGTACTAATTTCTCCCTCTCGCATCCATTTAATTCCCAATTTTCAACCATTTTAGTTTCTCCAAAATTAGACATTTTCCTGTTTTACATAATATTCAGCCTCTATTTGTTGTGCACTTCAAATATTTTACAATTTCCATCCATGGATTAGTCTAGAAATTTGTATTCTTTATTTTAAACTAGAGCGGACTCACATTAAAGCTTGCCAGAATTTACCTTTTAGATTTGTCTTAAATTTAGCGCATTCTAGCACTAGTTCAAAATTTTGAATTTCCACTAGTTTGTTGGCCTAGGACTCACAACTTAAAATACAGTATAAGTTAACCTCATACTCTCGTTGAAAATTCAAACTTTAATTGTTTTATTGCATTTTCATCAATTGTATATATCTTTCACATCCTGAAATTTGATTGCAACATTGATTTTTTCCTTAGATTCTTTTATTCCAAATCTGATTTACTTTACTTCAACAATTTATTAAAAATCCTAAAAGTATTTATCTCAAATATTTCCAAAATTGCTAATAAAATAACACATTGGTATATTAACTCAAGAAATAAAATGCACTGTAAATAAAACCAGGAAATCAATCACAGTCAACAGCAAATTTGTGCCCAATGCAATCTTCCTTCATATTAAATTCCTCGAGAAAATTTGGACCTAGACCCACAGAAAATACACAAAAAATACAACAGCTGGGAACCTGGAACTTGGCACCACTGGGAAAAATCGGCCTCAAGGAAATCAACACTACTAAAGAAACTAAACCTCTGGAAAATTTAGCCTCCCTCACTAGCAATTCAGCACATATCTTTTCCCTTTTATGGCCTTTGCACACTTGAAAATTCAGCCTTTGGATATTTTGGCTCTCCTCTTCAACTAACTTGGCCTTCTCTCTCTCCTAGCTTTGACTCCTCTTAAACTTTCTCCTGAAATTCCCTACAACAATTCTTCTCACTTCTCTTCAGTCTAATCAAGCCTCTCGCTCTTGAAAAAATCACTTCCTCAACATGATGTGTCTTCACCTCTCCCATGGGCTTACTTTATAATTTCATTGAGCCAAAATCCCTAACCCTAATTTCCTAAGTGATCAATGGCTACGATTAAATCCTAATCTTCATTTGAGATCAATGGTTGAATTTATATCTAAGTCACTTAAATAATGTTATTCTTTATCCTTAGAACGTTGACCTAATAGTCCACAATAATTAATTAAATCAATTATTGTATTTTTCATAAGTTAACCTTACGAAAGAAATCATAAAATCACTTCACCAAGCAAGCGCCTAAAGAGGCAATCAAATATCCTCTACATGCTAAGACACCAAGCCAATGTAGAACACCTTCCAAGGCTACAGAATCAACACTCCCTCCCACCAAGGAAGGGTTCTCCACCACCCCCAACTCGTCTCTTTAAAACAAAAGCTTCTCCTTCACTAAAGGTCTAGTGAGAAGATTTGCTACCCACTCTATGGAGATGTACTACAATCTCACAACACCTTTGTGGACTCTATCTTTAATGATGTGGATCTCATCTCTACATGCTTGGACCTATCATGGAATATTCGATTTAGCCTCACTCACCAACAATTTGGCCCCTCTTTTCCCTCGTACGACCCTTACACACTTGTGAAATTTGACCTTTGGATAGTTCATCCCTCCTCTAGTAATTTAGCCCTCCTCTTCCACTGACTCAACCTTCTCTGTCCTAGCTTCAACTTCCCTGAAATTTTCAACTAAAATTCCCTATTGCAATTCTTCTCAATTCTGTTCAGTATAATCAAGCCTCTCACTCTTGGGAAAATCACTTCCTCAACATAATGTGTCTTCCCCCTCCCTTGGGTTTATTTTATAATTTTATTAAGCCAAAATCCCTAGCCCTAATCTCTTAAGTGATCAATGGCTAGAATTAAATCCTAAGCCCCATTTGAGATCAATGGTTGAGATTAAATCTAAGTCACTTAATCTTATTATTTATCCTTGCAACTTTGGCCTAATAGTCCACAATAATAATTAAATTAAATATTTCACTTTTCCTAAGTTATCCTTAGGAAAGAAATCATAAAATCACTTGCTCCACCAAGCAAGCACCTAAAAAGGCAATCAAATATTTTCTACATGCTAAGACACCAAGCTAATGTAAAAGACCTTCCGAGGCTACAAAATCAACACTCCCTCCTAGCAAAGAAGGAATTTTCCACCACCCCCAACTTTTCTCTATAAAAGATGCAATCAAATATTTTCTACATGCTAAGACACCCAGCCAATGTACAAGACCTTTTGAGGCTACAAAATCAATACTCCCTCCTAGCAAGGAAGGAATTTTAAATCACCCCCAACTTGTCTCTATAAAACACAAACTTCCCCCTTCACTAGAGGCTTGGTGAGTATCTACCACTTGCTACTCTATGGAGATGTACTACAATCTCACAGCACCTCTCTGGACCCTATCTTTGATGAAGTATTATTTGATCTCTATATGCTTGGACTTATCATGAAACACTGGATTCTTAGAGAGCTTAATGTAACTCTAATTGTCACGATGAACCAAAATGATCTCAGGACCAAATTATCCTGTGAGCATTTTGTGACTCCATATGGCCTCACAATTCGCCAGACTCACTACCATGTACTTCGCCTCTATTGAGCTAGGTGCCATTGAGTGTTTTTTCCTACCATACCATGAGATCATAGTTGATCCCAAGTTGAAACAACAACCTAAAGTACTATTCCTGTCCATTGCACTCCTTTCTGAGTTTGAATCTATGTAGCCTTGCAACTCCTCTCCACCAACTCTGACATACCTCAGACCATACCCCATTGCACCACGAAGATACCTAAGCACATGCTACACTGCCACCCAATGAACCCTCCTCGGCTCCACCATAAACTAGTTGAGTGTGTTCATAGCAAAACAAATATCCAGCCTAATGTCGACCAAATACATCAAGGACCCAATCAATTATTTGTACAAGGCGGGATCCACCAACTCACCCTCAAAAGCACTTAGCTTCCTCAAGTTGGTGATCATAGGTGTGGACATTAGCCTACAAACCTCCATCCTGAATCTCCTCAAAATCTCAACTGCATACTTGCCCAGCCAATAAATATCTCTCTTGGTTGTTACCACACCTCTAATCCCAAGAGGTAATGCATCAAGATTCAAAACCAATGTCCTTCATCTTGAACTTTGAAGCAAGGTCTTCCTTGCACATCCATATGATCTACTATGATCCTATCAAAAAGAGATCGTCAACATAGAATATCAAGATAAGTGTCTCAAAATCAACAAGTACATAGTAAAAGTTGGAGTCACACAACCATTAATTTTTAAACTTCAACAACTACTATATCCAATGCTAGAAAACAAGCCATGATCAACACCCAAGTAGTCCAAACAAAGCCTGAGGATGACCTTGTCTCGCTTAAATTATTAGGGGAATCACCGTTAGAGAAACCATTTCTTACATGCTTCAATAAAACTCAAGCTACAACAATGTTTGAAACTTCGAACACAACTAGAGTCCACAGGCTTCATGCACATCAAACCACAAGACATACAGTCGACAATAGCAAACCACAAAACATGCAATCAACAACAAATTTGTGAAATCGTGATTCCTGAATACACCCTTTGATAGCAAACCACAAGATGCCAATGCGTTGTTTGGCCCACATAGAAACTTATTTTCGCACCAAAAATCCCATCTCTCTACTAACCTCCTGAACCTAATTTTTTTCCTTTGAAATTAATGTTTTCATTCTGGTTAGGGTTCAAGCCGATTCAAACCAGTTCGTCTTTAGGTTTCTCTGTTGTTTTGATTGGGATCGGGTTGGAGTTCAAATTTGAGGTTCGGCTTTGGGGTTCACCAAACCTCAACGAACTTCAATTTTTTTCATGTTCACAGAGTTTCGAACCAAAAGGTTCAAGTTCAGCGAACTCTGTGACGTAGCCCATCAATCCTAAAAACCCATGTGCAAGGTGCCTACTTAAGTCTATATAAGGCCTTCTTCAATCTACATACATGGGACTCCCTCCCATGCACAATCCCATGCACCTCAAAGCCCTGAGGATGCTCAATATACACCTCTTCCTCAATCACCCCATTGAGGAAGGCAATCTTCACATCAATCTGATGTATCCTCCACTCCATTTCTGAAGCAATAGAAATGATCGCCCTGATATATGCATATTTGGCAACATGAGTAAATGTCTCCTCATAGTTTACTCCCTCCTTTTAGGAGAACCCTCTTTCCCTAAACATCGCTTTGTGCTTCTTAATACTACCAACAGTTTCATGTTTGATCTTATATATCCACTGAGAAGTAACCATCGACTTCCCTTCAGGCCCCAGTACTATTTCCCAAACATCATTCTTCATGATGGAACTATACTCTTCAATCATGGTATCCTTACAAACCTGTTGATTTGTTGCCTCATACGTAGAAGGCTCGGACTCACTTATGTCACTCATCAAGGCCAAATATCTGGAAAATCTGGTTGGTGGCCTACTCTCCCTAAAAGTGTTGCTAGGGGCCTCCACACACTCCTCAACATCTCCCAATGGTTGCTCAACCCATCTTGGCCTCCTCTTGACAGAGCTTGAAGGAGCATCTTACTCATCTTGATCTAAGGTTGTACCCATATTGCTAGTGCTACTAATCCTTATTCAATTTCAACCTTTGGAGCATCTCGCTCCTGATCCTCTACCACTACTAGATTTGTCCCATGTGACCTCCTAAAGGTCCTACCTTTGTCAAATCGGACATGCCTCCTTACCACTATCTTCCTTTGTCCTAGAATGTAAACCATGAGCATCTTACTCATCTTGATCTAAGGTTGTACCCATGTTGTTGGTGCTACTAGTCCCTACTCAACCTTTGGAGCATCTCGCTCTTGATCCTCTACCACTACTGGATCTGTCCCATGTGACCTCCTAAAGGTCCTACCTTTGTCAAATCGAACATCCCTCCTTACCACTATCTTCCTTTGTCCGAGAATGTAAACCATGTAGGCCCTTGAAATCTCATTGTATCCAACAAAAATGCCCCTCTCTAATGAGGGCTCCAATTTAGTCCTCTTCTTTGAAGGAATGTCAACATACATTAGACTACCAAAAATGCACAAATGACTCGCCTTTGATTTCACTCCTGCAAAAGCCTCCTAAAGAGTCATATCCTCCACTACGCTGTGAGGACTCCTGTTCTGCAAGTATACAGCCATATTACATGTCTCCACCCACAAGAATATAGGCAGATCCTAATCATGGCCTTGGTTGCTCCAACTATACCTGTGTTCTTCTTCTCTGCCACTCCATTCTACTATGAATTGTAGGGCATTGTTAGCTCTTTCGTAATTCTTGCTTCCCTGCAGACATCCTTAAACCCATTGGAGGAATACTTGCCCCCATTTTCTGATCTCAAGACCTTGATCTCCTTCCCAGTTTGGTTCTCCACAAAAGCTTTGAACTCTTGAAACTGACTGAAGACCTCATCCTTGGTCTTCAGGGGGTAAATCCATGTCCTCCTGAAATAGTCATCTATGAATGTCACAAAATAATTGCATCTTGGGATAGACTCCACTAACATAGGACCAGATATGTCGGAATGCACCAAATCTAACACACCCTTGGACTTGGCTCACTGCTAGGAAATGTTGCTTTGGCCTGCTTGTCAAGCGCACATGCCTTACTAAACACTAAAAAACCAGTTACCATCTAATATAACAATGGTCGATGTCCCATCCTCTTGTGCTAAATCTCACTTTGGCTATCACTGCTAGAGATAATAAAAGACACACAATGTTGTAGGTTCTCCTTGGAGTTCAGGTTTCCTGGGTATATCTTGTGTTCTATGTGTTGAATGTGTTTGTCTTCAGATTTCATATTAATTTCTTTTTTGTTTGCTATGTTAGAAAACTAAGTTTATTTGCAATTTAAGTTTCCAGAACAACCGTGGTTTTTATTTCTGGTTTTACATTTAGAAAATTGCAAATCAGTTACTGGGCTTTAAGGAAATCTAACATACAGCCCACTCAAACCTGTCTTCATACCTAAAACTTGATGATGCCATAGTACGAAATCAACTTTATCCACAAAATCCTCATTGCAAAATAAAATTATGTTGTAGAAAAACAATTCACTATCGTAAAACCTTCTGATATCTTATCTCCCCTATAGAGTTTCTATTTCTCTAATACCATGTTAAATTATTTTGTATAGGATCTAATTTACTTTACTACAACAATTTATTAAAAACAAAAAACAAATATTTATCTCAAATATTTCTGAAATTGATGATAAAATAAGCACACGGTATATTAACTCAGAAAATAATATGCAGCTAAATAAAAACTAGGAAACCAATCACACTAAAACAGCAAATTTTTGCCCAACACAATCTTCTTTCATATTAAATTTTTGAGGAGAATTTGTGCCTAGACCTGAAGAGAATACATAGAAAAATATAATTGCTAGAAACCTGGAACTCAGCCCCATTGGGAAGAATCAGCCTCAAGGAAATCAACACTACTAAAGAAACTAGACCTCTAGAAAATTTAGCCTCCCTCATCAGCAATTTGGCCCCTCTTTTCCTTTGTACGACCCTGCCACACTTGATAAATTCAGCATCTGGGTATTTCGACCCTTCTTCAATCAGTGCCACAGGGCTCGTCGAACCTAAAGGTTGACATCCGAAATTCGGCGAATTTCAAAAAAAATATTTTAAAGTTCGATTAGGTTCGGGTAGGTTCGACTTTATCTTAGTACCTGGAACCAGTTAAATTACATTGATGTTTAACCTTAAATTACTTTAACGTTATTTGACATCGACATTTAAATTAAATTGCTTTAACCTTACAAAACATTATTTAATCGAAAATATCGATGCTTAAATTAAATTAAACATCAATATACTTCAAGTTAAATTACATACATTGATGTTTAACCTTAAATTATGTTAACGTTATTTGAGATCCACATTTAAATTAAATTGCTTTAACCTTACAAAACATCAGTTAACCAATTTCGATTAAATTAAATTATGGTATGCAGTGTTAGACGCGATTTATTATTATCAAGACTATAATTATTAATAATTATTACCTTGTAGCCTGCAACGGTTAAGGCCTGGACCCACATTACAAATGACGACCTGCCACAAGCCGATAGGGAGATGTGGGGGAATAAAAGTTAATGTCACAGGTCACGCTTGAAAAACAACAAATTAAATCTCATAATAAATTATATGCAAACCTTATGGCAATGCCTTTAAGACTTTAATACAGGCCATTTAAATTCCCTAAGGCATCATTTCAAATCTTTTAATTTCAAATTACTAGAACTTAGAAAAGAAATACATTGGACCGGGCCGCTCAGAGTCTTAAATATTTTACGAGAATTATTTTTAATATGTTTTAAATTATATTACATTAACTAAATTAGGGTATTGTTATTTTAAATATTATAAATTAATAGCCCCAAGAGTTAGCTCAATCGGTCAAATCAAGTGCCTCGCCAATGGGAGGTCACAGGGTCGAATCCCGAAGCTCTTGGGTTAGTCCAGTAAATAGGCCGAGGGTGTTGATGCCCTTCGGGTGAGTACCACTCAGAGATTTAAACCGCCTGGACGTAGCGGTACCACAATGACTAAGGGTATGCCGTGAACCAGCAAGTAAAAAAAATATTAAATAAATGAATATAACTTTGTTATTTCTAGAAAATTATAATAAATTATTGTTATAGTATATGAAAAAATTATAAATATATATTAATTAAATGGAATAAAAATATTTATGTAATTTTAAATTATTTTATATATATTTTTAAAATTATATACATGAACAAACCTAATGGCGAACCTCATACGAACCTCATCAAAAAATTCGAACTCGAATCGAACCTAATTGTAATTGAATTTGAATTCGAACCCGAACCGTGTGACATTGTCTTCAATAATTCAACCCTCCTCTTCAACTAACTCGTCCTTCTAACTCTCGTAGCTTCAGCGTCCCTAAACTTTTTTTCCAAAATCCCCTATTGCAACTTTTCTGACTTGTCTTCAATCTAATCGAGCCTCTTGCTCTTGAAAAAATCACTTCCTCAACATAATGTGTCTTCACCTCTTCCTTAGGCTTATTTTATAAATTCATTAAGCCAAAATCCATAACCCTAATCTCCTAAGTGATCAATGTTAAGATTAAATCCTAAGCCTCAATTAAGAACAACAGATAAGATTATACCTAAGTCACTTAAATATTTTTATTATTTATCCTTAGAATAATTAATTAAATTAATTATTTTACTTTTCCTAAGTTAAACTTCGTAAAGAAATCATAAAATCACTTACTCCACCAAGCAAGCACCTAAAGAGGCAATCAAATATCTTCTCCATGTTAAGACACCAAGTCAATGTAGAAGACCTTCCAAGACTACAAAATCAACATTCAGAAAAAGTTAATTCTATGCAGTTTAATTAGGCAAAACCTAAATTCTAAATTCTGAAAATTATTTTTATTTTGTATTCTAATTTAATTATAGTTTCTAACGACTATTTATTGCAAAAAAATTAATTTCCAACTGTCTAAGGCATGAAAATTGCATCTTAAGACTTCATCATTTTCCATTAGAACATCCCCCTTAAGTTGGAGAAGAACTGACCTAAAAAGTGAGGAAGTGTTATTGTGGTGAAAATGGGTATCCTTCCCTAGTTACACAAACCAACACCTTGTGATTGGGACTTTCACACATTGGGGTACTCAACTTCTTAAGTTCCATCTCCCAAGTGGTCTTATCAAATTGTGTCAACTCGATATCTAGGCGTAAAATATTAATGAGGTGGGTATGGTTACTGATCCACTTAACAGGGTTGTCAAGGTCCTAGCAACCTGCTAGATGGGCACACTATCACCTTGGCCCAAGCCCACATTGTTTAGGCCCAACAACCTCCTAAATGGCCAAAGGGGAGTCCCTAAAATAACCCCAAATGATCCCAAACAAGACTAGTACCTTATATGGGATCACTTGAAGTGGAGGTGTTAATCTCTCGAAATTGTCTAGTTGTAAAACATGTCATTGTTCAACAAAAAATTAAATAGGGGATTTTACTAATACCAAACCATAAGAGATATAGAGTGCATTCAGTCAATTTAGGTCTACATAAAATAATCTAACCAAACATGCAATTAGTTTTTATAATAGGCCAATGCCAAATGGATAGAAGGTTATGGAACAAAATAACTTGTTGTCATGTATATCAGACAATAAAGTCTGCAAAAAACACAAGGACAACAACCTATTTAACCTACAACAACCACCCTACAAGTGCCTAAGCATTTCTAGATTGTAAGCCTAGGGGTGGAGAGGTATGAGGGACACTTTTGAGGCTTTTGGGGCCTCCCCTCAACCTAAAACAAGTGAAAAAGTAAGTTTTTAGCAAGTAGGAAATTACTTTTCAGAATTCCAAGGGAAAGCCTCTTTAGTAAACTCACCCAATAATTTCCAAATTGCGATTTGGCCTTTTAATATGGTTGGAAATTACCTGAAATTTACTCTTAGTGATAGAAATTGTTGAAATTAAGGGCGACAAAGTAAATACAAGAGGCTTGGTGAAAATGTAACTTACTTGGATAGTTGAAACAAATGTTTGGATTTGCAAAATAAATCAACTAGATACAAGTGTAAAATCTCTCTAGGCTCGTGGTTCAAACCATTTCATCTATTAATTAGACTACCATTTCATCTATTAAAATCTTTCGTCGTTCAAACCATTTCATCTTACTCCAGATCTATCAAGTATCGAGAGGGATCAAATCTCTCGTGGTTCAAACCTCTTTTTTGAGTGCAAAAATTGAGGAAATGATTGCACCTCGAGAGATTTGATCCCTCTAGGCGCTTAATAGATCTAGAGTAAAGATGGATCTAGGTTGGTTTGATATATATAAGCTCGGTAGTTAAAACAATCTACTTGAAGCTCTTATCTGTAATACCATAAAAACCCAATAAGAATATATACCTCTATCTTTGCAGGAGTTATATTAACTATCCTTGGTTTAATTTTATTTTTAATGTTATCATTTGATCTCCTAAATAAAACTCAATAACAATTGTATCTAAACTAAGTTGTTATGTGTTGGAGAATGTGACTAGTTTCGGTCTTCATAATTTGTACCATTATGTATTTTATGTAAAAGCAAAAGAAAAGAAAAAAATATTATTATTTTTCTAGACAAGCATTTTCTTCATGCTTTTAGGTTTTTGAGTCAAAGTCCTATTTGGACATATTGTAAAAGAAAAAAATTAATAAAAAAATTAAATATGTAATTTTTGATCAAAAACCCCTCTAGGTGCCAACTCGGCCTACATGTCAAGTTGACCCTGCCCCAATGGACGTGTCTATTCACACCCCCTCTGAACTATATAAATAGATAGAAGATGGAACTCATTTGGACACACACACACACACTTGATGAATTACAGTTTGAAATATCGTAGAGAGGACAAAGGAGAAGCAGATGGTCAAAGTCTAAAAAAGAGAGTTTGTGGAAGATTTGTCTTGGTACATCTCTTGTCGCTGGTCTCTTGCTGATGGATCTGTCAGAAAGAACGAAGGTCTAACTTGGCATCTAGAGGGTGAAGGTTTTTTGTGGTCATGGTTCTTGGATATCTCTTTTAATCTGACTCTATAAGAAGAGAATTTGTTGGGTTTTCCCCTTGGAGGGGTTTTGCCCTGGTTTGGAGCCTACATCTTGTGTTCTTTTTGTTTTTGTGATCTTCATATTCATGTTATGGTAATTGTTTGATGAAAGAATGAGAATAAAGATTAATTAAAACACTAAACGATTTCACAAGCAATTACTATGAAAGGAAAATCTAAATTAACCACAAGCCTCCCGATTTTTCAAAATGGTACCAAAGTTAAGGTATACAGCAAGAGGCTAGAAGCTCACTTCTGTTGCCTTAGATTCATGAACATGAACTGGCTTATTCTTGAAAATTGTTGAAGGTCTGTATCTATTATGGTCTGAGACTCGTTGTCAATATTACAGTGACACACTTGACTCTGTGGAAACCAATGTTACTTGGGAACGGGAGTAGGGAGCGACATTTTCAAAAGCTTCTGAGTCGGGAGCAAATCGGGAGCGAATTTTTATATAATATATATTTTTGTATATTTTGATGCATATATGTCAAAAAAAGCATGTAGAATGATGAATTAGATATAAAAAGCATAAAAACATGGATTAAACCATATAACATCAATCATCTAGAAGTTATAATCTTCATCAACCACGTCCACAAATTACAAGTTCTCATTTATATAGCATATAA
>APFE031584998.1:235488-250319 GCA_000404065.3 Pinus taeda | reverse complement strand
CCGCCTATGGCAGGGGCTTTTTCTAGGAGAAATTAGAGTGAATAGAGAGAACCAGGAAAATATAGGAACTTAGTAGCAGAACCCCATATCTGTGAACTATCATCACAGAAGGCTCCCATTAATATAGCAGCCATTGAACATCAATACATTGTAAACCTAAAGAATTATTCAATCTAAAAGATGACTGTCTTTCCAGAACACAATGCATGCATTAGAACCAAGAATAAACATGATTACTTATGTGGAGAAAAAAAGTAACAAAATACAAGCTTAAAAACAACAAGTCTCACAGAATAGTGATCCATTTAGACCAATGCACAGGTGAGTGGTCAAAGTTTGAACTACTATATGTCTATCGTAACATACATACCTTGCCATTGAAGACAAAAGATGACTAGTGTTGCCTGGATTCAGACAACTATATAATAACTTGTAAGCTGCAAATTCATGACGAGAACCCTCAATGCCTTCAGCATATAGCCCTTCAATCTGTGACTGACACTGTGACATAACAATTTAAATAGTTAATTAAAAAGGGAAAATAATACATTCCAGATCTAATTTAACTATTAGGCCTGATAGTGCAGATTTTAGTCATGTTTTCCATCTTTCACGTGAGCTCTTTCATATATAAGACAATGAAATGTGCCAAGAACAGGACTTTTGCTGAGCTAAGAAGCTCCCTTGTGTTCAAACGATATCACTACACTGATTCAGTTATCTTAACTAAAACATTGAGACTCATCTCAGCCAATCTGAGCAAAGACAGTGCAAAGTACTTTGCAGTACTCTCAGAATGCTGCTGACATTCGTAAGTAGAGGCACAAGATAACTATAAGAAGAGAAGGCATAACTCTCAAAAATAATCCTATGGCTAATCCTAGAGGCATTAGGACAGAAAATAAAAGAACATAAAACTTTTTCTAGACAGCTTTGAAAATAGCAGATGGAATCAGAAAGTATATGGTATAGACACACCAAGCCTGTTTGAACATGGTTAACAAAAGGTGGACATTGTTTGAAACAAGACACTACTGTCCTCACAAAAATTAACAAGTAAAAAGATGTCCATCAACTACAAAGAAAGACAGGATACAAAAACAGCAGGTCAAAATTACATGACGCAATAATTCGTACCTGGTTGTATTCTGGCATGTCTCCAGCCTCCAGAGCTAATCGAGCATGTGTTTCATAGACCTGCAACAATATATAAAAGGTAATTTCCAATACTTTATTTCAAGATTTTGTTACTTTGATTCACTGACAAACACATAGATGATCAATACGGGGAAACTAAATCTTGAGTGTCCTTAGTGGGACTCACTTTAGAAAATTAAAGGTCATGTTAAAAAAAGGCTGTGCAAAGAGAAAATAAACAGGTAACCATAGAATCAAGTTTTTATGGATTCAAACTTTAAAGAGCAAGTTGTCAGTAGGTGAGAGAGCATCTGGGTGCAACTGAATTTGAATAAGCAGCATGCAAAAAAAAATTACACAGTGATAGTTGATCTCCTAGATATTCATAATCAATTAAAAATTGTAAAGGATAAGAGATTCCCAGGTATTAAACTTACTCATTGTCAAACCAGGAGAAGAGATTTAATATCAAAATTGTAGAGAAGCAATCATTGTATGGGCACAGAAGTTAGTGCAAACAAAA
This sequence comes from Pinus taeda, assembly GCA_000404065.3. Taxonomy (NCBI): domain Eukaryota; kingdom Viridiplantae; phylum Streptophyta; class Pinopsida; order Pinales; family Pinaceae; genus Pinus; species Pinus taeda. Next base: position 248,659 of record APFE031584998.1, on the reverse strand, counting down.
ATTCACAGAAAATCAGTGGATTTTCATGAAGCATCCCCCAGTCAAAGACCCAATAGAGCAATCATTTTATTTCTTCATGAGATCCCTAACTTGAACAAGAATGCCCTGGAAAATAGATGCATTACCTTAAACTTCTTTCTTATTCCCAGCATTTTATCCTTCCAGACATGTTAGATATCTGAAAGAACGACAAGAGAAGAATATTGAAGCATATTGAACATGCAATTAAATGTAAAAGACTTGATGTGATCAAAGGAGGATGTATGTCCCTTTTAATTAGGACACATGTGAGCCAGCAGTGATCCACTCTCAAACATCCTAAGTCATTTCACGGTATGTTAAAAATTTGAGTAAAAGGATGAAAATGAAAATTTACGGAAAATGTCATTATTACTTTAAGAATTTAACATTAACATGAATTGCATAGCAACACTAGGGCCATAGGCTTGATTATTAGGTTGGGGGCCATAGTCTTGAATATTAGGCTAGCCTAGGGGAGAGGAAGAAGTGGGCCAACCAACTAAAAAATCAAAAAATTAAAAAAAAAAAAAGGCAAAATTTTCTGCACAGAACCAGTGAAATAAGCCAGTTCGGTTCGGACCGGTTTTGGGCCAAAAACAGCTGACCAGTCGGTTCCATCGGTTCCGGTCTGGTTCTGATAACACTGGATTCACCCAGGGACTGGCATGTTAGAGATAATGATATATTTAGAATTATTGTGAAATTATAAGTCCAACGATGTGATGAGCTACTTGTGGCTGACATGCAAGCACTTTCTATTTTTGTAGTACTTGCATGTCGATTTTGATCACAGATTTGGATTCCTTACTAGAAGATGAACCGATGAGTATAATTTTGTGAGATCCCAAGGACTTTCTATTTTTATCTATGGTCACACGTCAGGTCTAATTACACAATCATGCTCCTCACTACATTCTGAGTCCAATGAACGTGTTTTCATCCAAATCTGAGAAAATTCTACTTTTAGCATTAGGTGCATGGCAACCACAATTACAAATTCAAAATCCCCACTAAGTTCTTAGTCCAATGGTGGTGGTTTCGTCAAAATTTGAGCACTTTCTATTTTAGCGAACACTTGCAACATATTTTGGTTCCCCATCCGATTCTGAGTCTAAAGAATATAATCTTGGGAGCATGAAATGAGATTTCTATTTTTAGCAATGACTATTTTTAGGCGCGCTATATGTGGAAAGGTCCCCTTATCTATTGTAGGCATTCGATACATTTTCGTATTTTTTAAAGGGGGTTTCTATTTTTACATGTCAATTTTTACCATTATGAGGTGGTAGTCTAAGGTTTTGACACATGACAGCAACTGTGAATGGACAAGTGACAAGAATTTGGATGAGTCATCAATGAGGTGACAGAGGATGAGGCGACATAGCAATTAAGCAATTTTATTTTTCTCTCTCATATTTTCCTCTCTCCTAATGTGTTTTCCTCTCCTCTTTCCTCTCCTATTTTCCTTCTCTTTATCTCCTATTTCCTATCCTATTTTTCCTCTCCTTCGCCCCCCTAAACTTTCTCCCTTTTCCTCTCACCTTTTCCCTATTTTTCTTCTTAAATCTCCTCCCTTTTTTCCTTAACAAAAAAGAGAACTAATTTGACCTCTTATAATTAGTTAGGTCGAGTTATCTGAAGATGAGTAACTTAAGCTAAGACGCATTTTCTAAAAATGGGGTAATGGAGAAAATTAAGCTAAGTCGTATCACTTGAGGAAAATTTAAATTACCGAATTCGAAATAGCTATTTTTAACCTTCGAGATATTTTAATCATACGTTAGCTTGGAGATACTTCAATTCAACACAAGCAAGGGGAACTTAACTCAATTTTTATCTACAACCAGTGCTCATTTCAACCAACCATGCACATTGATGACCAGGAATACGGAATTCCTGGGGGCAGGCCAAACTTACAACTCTTATTTGTCTTGAGCAATAACAAGAAGTAATACTTTTCTTCGCTCCATTATTATTCTCTCTCTGTCCTAACTCTTACTACTTTGTGTCTAGATATCATTGTAATCGAGTGTTGTGACAGTCATCTTGGTGCAGTGAACCTTTTGACCCTCGCAGAACAAAGTACAGTTTTGATCCACTCCCTCTAGTTTTTTTATTCAATGTTATCTGCTGCAAATTATTAAAAGTTCTCAGCTATTTATTTGGGCAATTAGCCACTTAGATACACTTTCTTTTCACAATATTATTTCATATAAACGATTGATTTACAAAGGACTATTCCACACTTTAAATTTAAGGATTTTTATACACTCATTTGACCATGAACTTGCTGGTCAAACAGCCTTTATCTAGTTGTTTTTTGACTGTTTACTTGCAGATTTACAGGTTAGAACAGCAGGTACAAAGACTAGAGACACCACCCTAAGGCTGGCATGCACCAACCCAAATGGAGAGGAAGATTTGTTGGTGACACTTAGGGCAGATTTTCCTATATGTTCGCTACTTTTTATTGCTGATTTCTAAAGTTTATATCAATTTGCAGGGTGACATACATACATTACATAGAAGATTAAAGAAGTATACACATATTTAAGCTGCCTAAGCAACTCATTTAGATGACCTATGAATCAACATGAAAGTCTAGGTTAACCTGATTGTCAATTTCAATGACTCCAGTCAACCTTCATGCCAATATCAACTTATGATATAACTACCTAGCATTCTACCTCCCTAAAATTTTGTTTTATCATCAATGCACTAAAATATAAGTAACTACAAGATACATCCTCGAAGTTGAAAGGTGAACAGATAGAAGATATTATCAAAGTTACACAAACTGTGGGCGCAATTGTAATCAGCAAAAGAATCTAGTGCAAATGTGGCACTCATCCAAAGATTACAGTTCCGGGTATCAAGACTCCAGCCCTAATTTACTTATAAATATATATTTAGAACTAAAATTTTATATTGAAAAAAAAATGAAATCCAAATTAAAGCATATCAGTTGTTTAGCTTTCATATTCAGACTGGGCAATGAGATTTATCAACAATTTAAATCAGCATGCAGTCCTTGTTACCCACCAAAAAGTGGGTGACCCATAGGAGAAAATATTTCTCCACATTTGACAGCTAGCGAGCTAACAAACCTATGATGGCCCACAGAGCTTTACATCAGAGCTCTCCACTTTTGCTTCAGTCAATGCTCTCTCCAATCTGAGATGCTTCTAGAAGGAAGATGGGTCATCTATCAAAATGTACATTGACCATTTTTGTAATCATGTACTTTCATTTAATGTTTTGGGCAAGACAAATATGGATCACAGGCCAAGCTGAAAGATTGACCACCCTTGATTGTACCCTTGTTCCTATGCTTCATATAAGAGGTTATCCTTTACCCTAGTCCAGTGTGACCTCCCCTAAGATCCTTCCTTTTGGAGGGGCACAAATAGGAGGCACTGATTGAAGTAGTGTGCCCAAAGTACTCCATACTTACCACATTCCATATTTCCCTTATTATCCACATCCATTCTTTGGGTCGCTTGTCATTTGTCATTAGGACTGGTCCCCTATATCCTCATCTCTGAGTCAGGGCCCAAAAACTTACACCAAGAGGTTGATGTAGCTGAAAGAATGATAAAAGCATATGAAGCCAAAACTAAAGAAAAGAAAAACACAAAAGATGGTTGGGATATAGTAAGCACGTGGGGAAAATCCTGGCATGAGCTTTACCCCCCTCTCATTAGCCATCACTCAGTACCTCTGCATTTTATGTTTCATCTAAAAAGGAACTCTTCATTGTCCCAACCGTCATGAGCAAGAAATTGCTACATCTTTAAGGGGTATTGGAAAAACATTGAGCAAGCTTGGCCTCCTAAGCTCTGCAAGAAGAAAGGCAAATCATTAAATTAAAGGTGCGCTAGAGGGGTGGAAAAAGCGGGCTAAGGAAAGGGATAACTTATGCCTCCACGATTGCTCCCACTTCTCAATATAGTACTCAAAGATGTTGGACTCCTTTCTAGCAAGTACCATGGTTATGACCATCTTCCTTGAAGTATTCTCCACTCCTCCACCACCATCATCACATGCACATATGGATTGACTGGTCTACCTGCGTAATGTCCTTCCCCTTGGGGGCTAGAAGCACCTAATTAGGTTGAGAGCAAAATCATCCCTAACATAAATGTGATAACTTGCCTACAAATCCTAAGCTAGAAGGGCATTGGAAGCCGAGGCTTCGTGTGAACTATTTTGGTGCCCCTAACATTCAATATGGCTCACAATGATATTTTAATGGTTTTTGTCCCTGATGATGTTAATCTCACTTGATCTTGAGGGTATGTTTTAAGTGGTTGATCGCTCCTACAATAGAGATCCTTTGAAGGAAGGCTTGACACCTATCCAACAACATTCAAAGGGAGTTTTCGCATATTGTTGAAAGCAGATACGACCTTGTAACCCTAGCATTGCCGCTATGACATGTACGTTGGGCCTCGATGAGACTACAATTGGTTTTATGCCCCTTGCTACACCTATAGATGATGAAACGTTGTACCAAGAAGCTAGGACATTGGCTTGTTTGTTGATATGCCCAGATGGCTGCAAGACACCCACAAGTTAGCCTTGACCCTATTTGATGGACGTTGCCTTGTTCCAAAGCCAAAATGAGTATGGTTATCAATGAGATGGGTTAGAAGGGCTAGTACACCATGCCCATGTGTCAACACTTGCCTCAATGCCCACAACATCACCCCCATGTGCACTAGAAGGATGAAGTAAGCCTTCTTAAAGATGATGTCATGGTAGAAGAGGTGTCATGGTGGAAGAGGAGTTATTTGGAGATATACCCATGCACGTTGATGATTTCTTGGAGTGAGGAGAACTCATGAGCCTCTTTGCCACTCGTTTGATAGAGATTATCCATTTTGAGAGGATGGCATCATCATGGAGAGCCTTTATTCCCATACATGTGGCCTATTTTGATGTATTTATCATGTCTTGAACCTATTTTAAGATCAACTTGTAACCCTTAGGCCTAGTTGAACACTCAAGTAATTGTTTAGTGATTTTACTTGAAAAATAATGAAAAGTGATTTGGTTACCCTCATATAAATAGAGGGGAGGCAATCATCACACTTACACAACACTTCTCTCTCTCTTAAGAAGTGTGCACTAGCTCTCTTGATATTTTTTCATGAATGCAATGTGATCTTGGTGGAGTGAATGGGATGATTTTGCATGAGGAGACTTACATTGGATTGACGAAGTGATTCTTGATCAAATGGTGTAAGTTTATTGATGATTTTCTTTCATTTTATATGAAAAATTATGAAATTCTAGTTTCTTTGTGCAATATTAAAAAGTGCAATATCTTTTATAAAATCTCAGTTTTCAAGGATCCATCATAGGAACTTTGTGTATGCCTCCTTTGATCTTAAATCTCCTCTTAGAGAAAGTCGCCAAAGAGAGGCATCTTAGTCCTCCACCCACCTTGTCCAAGTTCCTCTATCTTTGACCTCACCATCATTGACTCTGTTGCCCAATTGAGAGAAGGTGCGAAAGTAGTATGTGGTGGTTATTTAAATTTATTCTTTTTCTCTTCAATTTACGGTAACTAGGGTTAGGGCTAGCCTAAATTTGCATTTAATAGCAATTTATTGTCCATTTGTTATTGCCCTATTAAAGAGGATTGCATTTAATAAATATAAGAAGGCAAAATATAGCATTAATTGCATGTTTTCACTCCAAAATTAGGGTGGGCATCTTGATTTTAATTGCTGTAATAAGCATTTTCAGCCATTAAAATCCATTGTTTACGGAACCCTAGCTTGCCTCCTTCATAGCCATTGCTCCTTTGTTGATCTTATCACTCATAGGCTATTTTTTTAAGCTGCTATAAGCCATTGCATCCCCTAAATATGCATATCATACAAAACTAACTGAGAGCAGCTTTATTCTTAATCATAAAGGTCTTAGGAAAGTGTACCTGAACTCTAGGCAACTCTTATCTCAGCCTTTGAAGGCTCATCCAGTACCTTTTACTTCAATCATTACACCTTACATCACCATGAGCCCTCCTTAGTTGAATATCTTGCTGCTAATCATTTGTAGTGAAGCCTCCCTTGTGGGGATAATATCCACCACTAAATTGCTGAAGACAAGCAATTGAGGTAACAATGGTGGTTGATCTCATGTTGCTAGAAGACCAAGGTTTCCTAGTGAGGCTTTGCACTAGGCCTACTAGATTTTGCGGTAACAATCCTCATGAATTCTAGTCTCCAAACAGTCAACCCTCTCAAGCAATGAAGAAACAGCAACAAGAATGAAGAATGATTTTAAAAGTATTGGTTTTCCTTTTCTCCTGCCTAAATCTGTGATTCTCTGAGTTAAGCAAACTTCCTTAATCCTGTCTGGTCTGTCTAATGGACTCATCCAAGTTTGACCAAACTTCAAGGAGTGTTAGTAATGAAGTGATTGACAAACCTGCCAAAGTTGTTAATATTTACAACGAGCTTGTTGAGCACATGTCCTATAGCATTTCCAGTTCGCATCAAGGGTTATGGTAGATGTCATAGCACGATAAGAACACTGCAATTGAGGTTTTGATGAGGTTGTTTATCTTGATGGTACAAATTGCTATCGTTGAAATCTGAATTAAATTTTAAATCTGCCATAATTCTATCACCAGAATCAGATCCACTTATACCAGAAATAGATCCTATTTTTGAAATGGATTTGATGCAAAAGACACACATTCCAAGCTTTTGATATGGACCCAAGATTCCCCAATTTTGAGAAGAATTGGATGTGTGCAGTGTGCCGTAAGGCAAATCCAATAACTATGCATATTGCATATTTCCAACCTCAACATACAAATAAATACCAAAGCCTCCATAAAGTATCAGAATTAGTGTTTCCACTGAAAGACGGTTGCTCTGCTAGAGATGGTAGCAATTGTTCGTTGGATTCAAGGAGCGGCATTCATAAAGTCGAAAGTGGAGACAGTGGAGAGTAGGGACTAAAGATTATTCATCATAACAAGGAACTAATTCTGACTGTGATAGTGCTCAAGCTAATGGTTGAACATCTTTGAATCGCCTTCTCAAATTTTGCAGAACTTTTTTTTTTTAAATAAACCTTATAATGGACATCATCATAGCCTCTTCCTTTTAGCTACTAAAACCGAAATGAAATCAGAATAATCTGATGGATCCATAGATTGGGCTTCTTTGATCATCAGAGAACCCTTAGCCAAGTGTTGATTGCATACCTCATCCCTGCACATAGACCAAAAGGTAGACAAAGGGCTGACTTCAAGATAAAATGAATGTGCACTTATTTTTCCAAAATAAAGTTGAGATCCAAAAGCAATGCCATATCCCAGAGAATGCAGCATAAAACAAAGAGCAATAAACTCCAAACAATGCAGAATGCCAGTGAATCATACCCTTAGGCAACACTAAATACTAATTCACAAGATAACTCCAGAGTCCAGTAATGTTTAGCAAACTAGATACTACCAAGAAATATGTTTCATTGTCTCTAAGAGATTGAAAATAGGACAGCATCCATCAGAAAATTTGCTTTTAGCCAGCCAAGTCTTGGATGGAATCCCCTAATAAAATACTAACCAAGTAAAAACTCTTAGCTTATAATAAATCAAATCAACCAAATACCGTAAAGTCTATTCACCCTTCTATCCTCCAGATCATTGGACACCCAACATGCATTAACGATTGAGTATAATAGATGATTCTAATTAAGCACTGAGTACAATCAATACAAGTCATACTAGAGATGCAGTTGACCAAAGCTACATCCCTCAATCCCTCCAAAATAGCCTAGACATCCCAACATTCATTTTGAATATCTCAAACTCCAAATTAAGCCCTCTCACGACCATATGCCAAAGAAGATCAGGGGCACTTGGACATACTCCTAAGCAAGAAAAAGCCACTCCCAGGAGGGAGACAAAATCCTACAAATCTCCCCAAAAAAATCCCCTCGCTAAACCTACAAGCCTAATAGCAAGGAAACTCCACATCACAAAAACCTTAAACCCTCCAACTCCAAATTAGAAAGACAAGTCAAATCCCAATTTGACTTGCTACATTCCCAATGACAACAAACCAAACTTGCATCATCATTCCAAACTCACCATGTGCTCCTAGAAATGAGAAGACTGACACCTTAAATAAATGGGGCAACAAGAAAATATCACATAAACTAAATGGCCCCTCAAACTCTACCTGAACGTTGAGTAGACATCACTTGATGCCAGAACAAGACCTACCAAAGCAATGAACCATCAAGCTACCACACCACCCACTTGGCCGCAAGAATACTACCATAGGTGGCAACATCAATCAAACCAAGGCCCCTCTCATCCTTGGGCGTAGCACACATATCCCATGCAACCAAAGGAAGGCCCCTCTCCACCATACTTGGATCACAATTACTCCTTGAAAATCTTCTCAAGCCACCAAAACTAGGCCCTACTAGGGGACCACCAAGAGACATTGTAGGCATGAGAAGCCTATAAAACACGACCAACAATAATCAACATCCCTATAAAGGGATGATCCTAACAATGCCAAACATAAACTTGTTCTGAAGCCAATGAAGACACTAGAGCCAAATAAATATTGGCAAAGACCAACCCAGAAGGAATACCCAAATACCAAACAATGACCCCAAAGAAAATATAATACCAAATTGCAAGAACCTAACCTAGTGATGAATCCAACCAACCCAATTAACCAAAAATCTATCTTGTAAGCACTAACCATAAAGACAAAGATAAATGTATTAAAGTTCAACTAATGACCACAAAATTATGTCAATGGGACTGTGATAGGTAGAATGATGTTGATACAAAGTAGGAAAGCTAATGTGGCTCCTATATAAGACAAAAAATCAAGAAGAAAAAGAACATACTAATCTAAAACCCTAGATGGCCATCTCCAAAGAACAAAGAGATAGTCCAAGAGAAGATTGTAAAAGATGAGTGGCCAATTGGCCTTTCGTACCAACTGCAAGAGGCAATCCTAGATCACTGGAGCTCTCTCTCCTAACATTTGAGGTTGACTGGAGAAAACTCGACATAGATGTTTGTCTTGAAGAATAAGGGTACAAGGGGCTCGAGCGAGTACTATGTGACTATCTACAAGGAAGGGCTTGTTACTAAGGTCTAGAGGGTCTCAACATGCAACTAAACTGACTACTAGAACAAGGTTTGGTTTGGTTGCGTCTTTAGGATCTCAATGGGACAGGAATGGAACCCCATGTCATCATTGATCTCTATCTCCCTCTATTGCTTGGTGCCCTAAGTCAAGAGCACTGTAAGAAAAGGTAATCTACCCAGAAGTCGATCTCTAGAGTGGATGTGGTTGAAGGATGGAAGCATGGAAATGAAGAGCCTCCTAGATATATAAGGCCAAGCATCTCTGGTTGGGGTATATAATGAATCGACAAGGTGTCTATATCTCATGGAAAAAATAGTGGAACCACCCTTGGATCTCATAATAAACTGGACAACAGAAGAGAAAGTGCTCCTCAATATCTACCTCTTAGAGATGGCACAACTAACATACCCTGTCCAAGCAACTAATCTAGTGGTCACTCTCAATCTATAATCTATAAGACCCAACTCTAAACTAGCACAAGGGTATCCGTAAAGCATGCATCCAATGGAAAAATGTATAAAGAGGTCAAATAATGAGTCCATCTCTCACAACCATGAAGTATTCAACATAGAAAGCCATCTTTAAGCGTAACCCACCCTAGGGGTTAATCCAAGCGACCCTCACACACTGCCTATAGATGTCCTCTTTGATGATCCTATTCAGCGCTTGTCGTGTAGGTAGAAAGTGACCAAGTGTGTTCAAAGAATATTTCAAAGCGGGGAGGCAAATGCAATGAAACATAATGGCAACGGATGTTAGAAGATCTGAGACACCAATGTACCAACATTGAGAACAAACCAGAGACTAATGGATGCTACACACTCCAATGAACAATAGGCCAAGTACAAGTACCAGTCCCATCCCTCTGCAGTAAAAACTAAGCTCTAAATACAGTGCAAGAGAGAGACAAGGCCAGACAAAGCAAAATGTATCCAATCATACAACAACCCAAACAACTAAATCCCCATTCAACAAAGTGGTTATTAATCACCACTAAACCACTAATCATCTACAAAGTTACTAATCATCACTAAACCACTTGAGAGTAGAAAACATGAACGTGCCTCACAATACATGTAGCCTCCAACAAGTAACCTAAAGTGTTTTCTATCAACACATACAAATAAGGAGTCAACAAGCACCCCTGACAAATGGACCATTTTAAGAAAATCCACGAGGACAAGAAGTTGTTGATTAAAACAAAGGTTGAAGCATCAGCAAAGAGGGTGCTCAGCATAGCAACAAAATGAGGTCCAAACACCAAGCATGTAGAACCTTCAAAATGATATTCCAATAAATCTAATCACAAGTCTAGTCATTTTTCTTTTTTAAATTAAGGTACCACTATCTAGTCTCTCTAGCCCAATCCATAGGTGATGCAAAAACCATAATGTCAAGAATGAATCTCCCTTGGACAAAACCAATCTACTCTTTGTGCCACATATCTATCAACCAAGCAAATTCTCAAAGACAAAGACTTAGAAAGTTCGTCTTGATTTTATAAGCAATTATGACCAAAGTGATAGCCCACCAACCCCCATTGGAATCTCTGAGTACATCCTTAAGAATTTGGCCAACCCCAAATTAAGGAACTCTAGAAAGAGAACTTAAATTAACACTTCAAAAGCCAAACAACAAAAATTATCACCAATGGTGCCCCACATGACCTTGTAGAACTCTCAAGGAAGACCAACCATACTTAGCCACTTGCCTTTCTACATGGAAGTCAAAGCAACATAAAGCTCCTCCCTTGAAAATCTACCCAACCTATCCAAATCACCACTAGAAACCTTGCAAGGGACAACCCTACAACAAGCATCATTGGCAACCACCACCCCACCTATCAAAGCACAAGGAGCAAAAATATTTTCAAAATGAGACCTAGACATACCTAGGACCTCAAAAAGGCTTTCAACAATAGAACCATCAACACTATACAAACCAAACACCTTTCTAACAACCATGTTCCTCTTGAGGAAGTCCAAAGAGAACTTGTGTGCCTCATCCCCCATAAAAACGTGAACAAACCCAAGAATCCCTAGCACTGGTCCTCTATTTTGTGAAGTCTCCAACTTTGCAGCCTCCTCTTAAAAAATCACATTATAAAGATCCTTTTCAAGAAAGATGAAAATCTCCTCCAAGCATTGCCAAGACATCAACAACTCCCTTCTACACTTGAAGGTTGTTATCAACCCAAACCTCTCATAAAATTAATAGTATAACAAATAGTAGCCTCCCACCCAAGGATCCACCCCTAAAAACCCATTGATCAAGCTAAGAGGTTCTAAGCTCTCCGAACTAGGATTGGAGATTCCTCTAACTCCAATGGGACACATTAAGCTAGAATAAAGGAGGAGGAAAATCAACCTAGGATGCAACAAAATCACAATCTAAATTGATAGATGATCTAATCCTGTCACATCCATGGAGCAAAGTTTACCTTGAAAGGTCATACACTCCCAATCAATCTAGCCGAATTTGAACCCTATCACATCCCTTTCTATAATTGGTCCAAGTGAACCAACCACCATAGTCAATACCCTTTTGTTTCCAGTTGTGGTCAAAAATCTAAAGAATGTCCTTACAATGGGACATAACCTGCTTTTCTAAACCACTAATCACAACCTAAGCCTCTACAGGGCAATCACCATCCCACTCCACCATAATAAAATCCCATCCAACAATCAACTCAATAACTAGAAGTGATGAGGCCATCCTATCCCAATATTTGGTTCAAACGCTGAGGATCGATGTGTCTAGGTCAAATTTTGTAGCCTCCTAAGCAGTTGGAGTAAATTTCCCTCACAATATCAGCGTATCTATCTGCATTGAAAATTTAACTTGCCGTCAAATTTAAAAAGTATTGTTGATCCATCCCTAACAACAAACATGGATATAATTGCTTCTACTGCTTCAATTTCTTGTCCAGCGGAAGTTGGTTTTCAGCACTTTAAGTAGTCTATCAACCATGGACATTTGTGTTGACAAATGTCTTAACCCCAACCAAACATGGAAAATCCCAAAGGAAGCAAAATTCTTAAAAACTAGTGGACACTGCCACCAAAAATAATTAATAAATCATTTGTTTATGTTGAAAATGTAGAATCAAATTTTGTTCATGCCATAAATTCGATCAAAGCACCTAAGAATGATTTATTAATATTATATGATACAAATTTTGATTGTGTTATTGGATCCATGGGGTCTTAATGTTCGATCCACGAACCCACGTTTTCAGATACAGATTCACCCAGAACTGTGTACATCCATCACGTTAATGGATCCTTCAATCCTGGCAACAGGTCCCATGCTACTAAAATAGATCTTGTGCAACTATCCCTCACACACAGAATCCCAAGCAAACACATCAGAGTTTTTGGTTTATTTATTTATTTATTTATTTTTGTAAGGATATTTGCTACCTTTTTGAAACCCTAAAAAGAAAATATTCAATTTAGATTTTTAGTTAGCTTACTTACTTGTAATTTGTAGGCTGTATAGTCGTATAAATTAGTTAATAATTACCTATAGGCTAGATAACCGGACTCGTCCTAGAGGCCCCTCGAATCCCGAATCCAGCGTGTCTGACGCGATTCTGCCTTGATTCGTGTCCGAATCCAATGACACATCGTGTCCTATTTTGACACGTCGAATCCGACTGCGTGTCACGATTTTGGCTGCGTGTCCTGTTTTCCAAGACTCATTAGGTGGCAAAAGTGACCTGCGCGGGTATGAAAAGGCCGCATTTGGTCATTACAGCCACGCATATTTTCATTTGGCAAGCGTTTTGGCAGCTTAATGATCAAGTCTAGGCCCTAGTATTGATCTGCTATTCATGGTAATGTTAAATTCTTAAAGTAAAAGTGACATTCTCCTTAATCTTCATTTTCATCCTTTTACTTAAATTTTTAACATTACCATGAAATGAATCAGGATGTTTGAGAGTGGTTTCGGCTTCATTGGATTTCATATGGAGAAAGTAGAATTTTAGATTTCATTCAAAATCC